>CM053269.1:88500395-88579902 GCA_028583415.1 Protea cynaroides
AAGAAGGTATGATCTAAGAGAAACCCAAATCATCCATCCATGGTTAGGTTTCAATGGAAACCATGGAGGAGATCATTGAAACCATGTAGGTGAATAAAGAATAGTTCTAAACCATAGAACATGTATGGAATGGACTATAGAAGGAAGCCATAGGACCCAAACAAGAAAGAATGGAGGATATTTGATATTTTCGACTCAAACCATGGGGGGTCGCACCTAGGGTCGATGGAACATCCGACCCTAGCATCGACCCCAAGCATTCGGGAAGCCCAGGAAAGGGGTGGTCGCACCTAGGGTCGATGGAACCTCCGACCCTGGCATCGACCCCCAGTTAACTATAGGTTTTTAAAATCAAAATTAATTCTAATTAAATTTTAACGACTTGATTAGGTCTTATAGTGATATAAGATTGATATTAAGGTGATTATTAAGGCTTTAAAGAAGATCTACACTCAAGCAAAGGTGAGGGAACAAGACCTAAACTAATTGGTTAATAATAAACTGTCTTTATTCTTGAGTCCAATGTCATGAATGATTTTATGCGTGTATGATTGTTATGTGCATTCAACATGTCATCCAATATTTCTATTATTACTGTTCATGCATATTTATTTATTGTTCATGATAATGATGATGATGATGATGATGATAGGAATAGGCATGTGGATGTATGTGTGTGGTTGGTGTGCTTGATGCGAGCGAGTATCAGGGGGAGGTGTCATAGGCGGGGCCTCAGCACTCTTGCTCTATCTCTAACTCAAGTCTTGTCCACTAACATCGTCGTATCGCCATTACCTTAGCGAAACTAATACGTCGTAGGGTATCAGGGGGGGACGTGACACTGTGGTTCATCCTGATCACCAGACCCTAGCTCTATCTCTATGGACGTATTGAGGGATGCTGGGATGAGGCCTTGGTTACACTGATTGACATTAGGATTGGTTAGTTGCGAGTTCAGTTTGCAAGCCCTCGCCAGCAGGGGCTTACGTGTTGGTATGGGTAGAGTATCAGGGGAAGTGTCATAGGCCGGGCCTCAGCACTTTAGCTCTATCTCTATTCCATGATGGATGCATGTGGGACGACGAGTAATTAGGTTATTTGGGCGGCTTCACACACTCGTGTATAGAGGTGCGGCGGCCACCTATCCTTTTTATTGCACATTGCAAACTTATTTACCAGACCAAAGATATGAATTGAATGCATGCATGTGTTTGTTGCATTGTTTTATTTTCTCACTGAGCTCAAGTTGGAGAGCTGACCCACACGCACGCAATTCTTTTTAGTTTCTGATGTTGTAGGTATTACGATTGAAGATTATATCGACACGTCAACATATGAACATGTGGCGGCTATGATGAGCAAGCAAAGGAGGACGAACATGGTTCGTTAAGCGAGCGTTTCAACGGTGGATACGTTTAGTGTTTAGTTTTCATATTTGGATATTGTAATATGTATTAAATTATGTTTTTGTTACTTGGAAAATAAATGAAATATTAATTATTTATCATGATTAGACCTCAGTTCATTATCTGTAAGACTTCCGCTATTTACTTTATTACCTTTGATTAATGTGGAATGTGTTTTGGTTTATCATATGTGGGATAGCCTATTCGAGATCCTGGTTGAACCGTTGGTTTATTGATGGTTCATCACACCATTTTGGTTAGTCTAAAATTGGGGTGTGACAGAAGAGGCTCCCCCTCGCCTTGTTTGATCGCCACCAAATCAGATAAGTTCTTCTTCTGAGCTCGATTCCCCTGAAAGTGGGAGAGGAACAAACTACTAAGCTCCTTGAAAGTCCCCACTGATTGAGGGGGAAGATTATTAAACCATGTCCTTCCAGCTTCTCATTGAGTGGAGGGGAAAGCTCTACAACACAAAGCGTTGTGGTGGCCGTAGATGACCATTCCCACCTTAAGATTATCCAAGTGTTTCTTTGGATCCGTCTTGCCATCATACCATCCAACTTTTGGGAGGGCGAAATTGATAGGTAGAGGATGGTTCATAACCTCATTTATCAGAGCAGTCTCTATAGCATACTCTTGGAGGGCCGCCGGATCGACCCCTCTCTCAACATGTTGCCCCGATCCATCAAATCTTTCACGAGATGTTCTAATCGGACAGTATTTTCATCACCCGTGTGAGTGCTACCTGCCGAGGGAACGGTTGCCACTAGTACAACTGGCGAGGGTGCTATAACAGATGGGATAGTCGTTGCTCTCTCTCCTCATGCAGCGTCGACCCTTGCTTGGGTTTCTTTTTGGACTCGCCTTGCTTCTTCAACCCTCACTTGGGTATCTTCTCGGGCTTGTCGAGCAGTGTCGACCCTGGTCTGGGCATATTCTCGGACACAGCTGGCTTCGTCGACCCTCCTTTGTGCTTCGCGTGTCACATCCGCCTTCGTGTACATCCTGCTTCTGGCCCACCTGTCTCCCTGTCTCGACCCCAACCTGTTTGAGATAAATGATCGTCGAGAGACAGCCGGGGACTCAGGCTGCTTTCGATGATTTTAGTAAGGTCGACTTCTAGCACATATTGAGATTGAGGCTCTCCCCAACGATCGCTTCGACCCCTGTTGTGATATGAATCAACCGAAGGACTAGCCCGCCTTGGGATAGGGGGCACAGCCTGCGGCACAGAGCGTCTGGATTGCCAAGATCTCTAGGGGACTTCTGGGACATCCACTGGAGGTGCTGAAGCGGCCAGCACACCTGTGGGTCGCTGCTGCAACAACTCCATCAAGGCTGTCAACTGTTGGGCCAATCTATCAAATTGTACCCTGGTGACATACTGTGATGGGTCTGGGTTGGGACCGCCTGCTCCTTCGGTAGAAGGCTCCTCCGGTAAAACATCTTGTGGGTCCGGACCCATAGGGATATCCTCCTGTTCCCGAGATATATTCGCTTCAGTACGATGGGCTTGGGTTTTTCGTAGGTTATAGGAACTTTTGGCTCTTCCTGTTGGTGCCATCCGTAAAAAGTATGGCAAGGGGGAAAGGTATAGAATGAGTTGAAGGGAAGTAAGGTAGAAAAGGAAGAAGAGAGTAGTAGAGACTTTACTTTTTGAACAAGTTAGGACAAAGGAAAGACTTCAAGAGACAAAGTATGTCAAGGCCCCACAGTGGGCGCCAAACTGTTGTCGATGGAATCCATAAGACTAGATTTCCCAAGATATACAATATGGAACTCTTAGTGAAACATCGGAGTTCCTTCAGAAACAAGGGTTCCCTGAGATACTGGCACTACAACAATCTTCCCTTCCGCTGAGATAGGAACAGAAAAAAAAATTGAAACAATTGGTATGTAAAATCCAAAGATGAGAAGTTTTTCTTGGTGGTGGAGAAAATCCCAACCTTTTTCATTGATGTCTTCTTGTTACATATATATAGGTTCAATAGGAGGCTTCATAAGCAAGCTCCTCCATACCTATTACTATTTTAATCATCAGTTACCTAGAGGACAGTAGGTTCGTGCGGTTACGACCCTCTAGGACAGCGCCAGGACATCCTGTCAGCCACTTAAGACCTCCCTGGAACTTCTTCGACCCCCCCCCCCCTTTTGAACTATATCTCCATACTTTCTGATGTCTGTTTCTGTCCTTACACTTTTATCAAGTAATGGTTTGGCTTCATGCTGATTCGGTCTAGGATATGGTGACTTGGTTGGTCAAGTCAGCATACCTTACATTTATGGTTGTTGTCAGTATTTATGAGCATTAATGACAAACCATTAATGATCTAATTACTCACATCGACCTGTCCCATCTTATCTGAGTCAGCATAAGGGGTCGAACATGAGTTCCTTTTGACATTTTCAGTCATTTCTTTCTTCTCATACCTCATACCTTGGATGTACGCCATGTGTCCCTCTCCCGAGGATCTTCCTAAATTCTCTTTCAACGGCCAAATTTTTTATCTACTATTATTTTCCCCTAACAACATTGTTCATCATCACTTGTTCAAATTCCATCGATCCTCATTGCATGACTAGCCTTAGAATGTACGGTTTAGATTAAGATAACTTTTTTTTTTAGATAGAAATATTAAGATGATGATGCAGGTAATTGTCATTCAATGATTATCAACAATTATTGGTGCAGCATTAATGTTGTTTCTGCAGAAAAAGAAAACATTGTTGTTATTCTTCTGTAATACAAGAACTCGTCTGATTACATGTTATCTTTGATATAATAATATCTATAGAGCCACTTAAAACATAAAAATATATGGTGATGGTATAGCAATGTCATTATTTTACATATAGACCAAATATTGTAGTCTTAGTTCCTGGTATTGGACACAGTATTGATCATGGTTAAAATCGTTTCGATATTGATCCCAATCAGATACATAACCAATGGCCCAATAACATGTGGCCAATATCTGGTATCCGGCATCAGATCGAGATTAACCATTGCCAAAACCAATTCAAATGGACCAATCCGTTACCTTGAACCATGCTTGGAACCAACCCAACTACTACTTCTACTAGTCAATTCCTTCCAATCCTCAATGAAGAATCAATGCTTTTGACATTACCAGCAAGGAGCCTTGCAATCTGCAATTGGGTGTTTGCAATAATCTCCGTTCGTTTCAGATCCATCTCTCCCTTCTTGGCCTCAACTTCAGCTCTCATTCTCTCTAATTCTTTCATCGTATCCATTCGTGCCTGCTCCGACCTCACTACTACCTCTGCCAACCACCGGACACTTTGGGCTACCTCCCAATCTCCCCTCATCCTGTTGTTCTTCCTCTTCTTTCTCATCTTCATTTTCTTTGATTTCATCTTCTCCCTTTGCCCTTCAGAAACTGGTGTGCTACTATCCATCTCCATTGGAGTTTTATCGGACCATCCATGATCTAAAAACTTAACTCCAACACCATCTTCCTGTTAAGAATAATTGTATACATTAATGAACATGATCTTATCAATACCCAATGTACTCATCATAAAAGGAGGCCACTATGGGGTACGGGGAGAGGCTAATGTAGGCGGTCTTAGTTTGGGCCAAGGGTTGCAATGGAGTTAAGAACTATAACAATAACTAATCCAATAAATGATTATTTAGTAGTTGATTGAGTGGGATACCTCTGGGCGTCTTAGATACAGATTTAGTAGTTGATTTCTTGTATTTCAGGTTGTGTTAGATTTTCGCTTATGACATTGAAGGTGGGATTTCCTAAGCAACAACTTTCATATTTTGATTTTTATTGGGCCCTACTGATGGCAATGTGGAAGGTCTTAATTCAATTTACTAACTTTTAACCAAAAAAAGAAAAAAAAGAAAAAAAAAAAACCTATAACAATAATGGAAAATGATAACAGGCTAGGATATTTGTTACAAACCTTGGACCCTGGTTCAACCCCGTTGGATTCATGAGAGTCTTGTTGGATGCCAAAAGGAGGAGGAGGAGGAGGAGGAGGAAGTGGCTGTGGCAGTGGCGGTGGTGGTGGCGGCGGCGGTGGGGGTTGATCAAGTAGAACAAGAGGAGGATGATTGGCAGGGGACCGGCCACGGAGCAAGAGATCGAGACGATGGAAGAGAGGCCATGATGAAGTTTCTGCAGTGGCTGACTCAGATCTATATCGTTTCTTCATGGATTCAATCTTGTTCTTACACTGAGTTTGTGTCTTTGGCGTTTTAGCAGAATTGGATCGTTCTGAGACATGACGAGCAACATCTTCCCAATCTTGGCCCTTAAGCTTAGCTCGATTTCGAAGAACCCATTTTGATTCGTAGGCATCAAGAAGGCTTGTAACAGCACCTTCACTCCATTCATCTCTTTTCAACCTATCAACACCACCACCAGTAGTAGAAGGAACAAGAGATGATTTTCTGATGAAGGGCTCTTCCTTGATATTATTGTTGGAGGGGAGAGATGGTGTAACTTGGCTATTAGCTTGTTTCTCCATCACTCCCCATTCCTATAAAATCTATCTGTTTGTACCTAACATTGAAATGATATTCAAATCCAATGAAAGCTTAATGAAGATGAGGAAAATGATGAAGAGGTGTCAACCGGTAAGGGTAATAAAAGTGGTACAAAAGAGAGAGGAAAGGTAACCACTAGCATTAGCATTTGGAGGATGAGAGAGTGAGATGTCACACACACACACACTAGTGATAGTGGCCCAACCATGGTGGACACTTTGTCAAATGTGTTAATGATATTAGTTTCTCTCTCTATCTCTCTCTAAACTATGAAACTATAGCTTTTGTAATTGTAGGTGTATGTTGTCCTTTGAGTGCTGTTTCTTAGGGTTTGGGTTTGGTTTTTTTGTTGTTGGATTTTTGGCAGTTAGCGTGGATATGAAGCCAATCAAGACAGCCACCATGGTGGTCCATCACGTGGTGCTGCCACCCACTCCCACCCCCACCACCCAATATGAATAAATACACTGCCGTCACTCAACTAATTAGCTTCTTTCTATCTCACTTTTTGCTTTCGTTTTTTCTCCTCCTTTCTCTGTTTGGATTCCTAACCTTTAAAGGTCAAGTAGACGCCGAAAGTCTTTCCCAACTGTCTGTTTAGAGGTAAATGCATCCTTACATTTATTCTTTAGATAGATGGTAAACAGGGTCTATGGTTCATGCATGGTAAGAAGTGAAGGACAAGGCTTTTCTCCTCAGCCGTGAAGGAACGTTTATTTCATGGGCGTTTATCCCCGCCACATATCGAGGATGAATTGAGTCCGACGGATCTTATTACCATTCATATTTAGTGGGTCCATATTCTAGAGGTGGTTTCATATTATATTAACAGTGATAGAATCTTATGAAGAATACATGTACATGCAGGTGATCCGAATTCTTTTCCATGATTATCAAAGTCCAAGAAATAGAGGATCCATTGGACATAAACATAGACATGAATATAGACATGCACAGTGATAGGGCCATGGAATCGACTGATTTGGCTGACTTCATTTTTATTTTTAATAAACTAAGAGGATATCCTTTGACTAGAACATTAATCAAAGGTGGTGGGTTCTCTGGGCCGCAGGGTGACCCTGAATTGGATTCTTTTCTTGTATTTTAAGCTGTCAAAATGTCATTAGATGAAAGGGCAAAAAGATGCTAACTACGGGTCACTTTTTCAGACCTTTATCATTCCGATTCAAAGCGTTCTAGAATTGCACGAAATCGTTTGCATTCAATAACAAAAAAATTGAGGTTAATCAAAATTGAAAAGAGCGTCCAAGGGTTTGAGATTTCTGTTACTGTATGATTTTGGGAAGAGATAGAATTTACGCAGTCTTAACTTCACAACTCAGAGAGATTGTTTCTGTATTTGAACTCGTGACGACCAAATTGCATTATGACAACTTTATCATCACACCAAGGTTTTATCCTGATTAATTTTGAGTCATATTGACTGATTCCCCCAATTCTGATCTGATTTTCCAAGGCTAGAAGTTAACACACAACTAGAGGTTGATATAGGAAGTCATGGGTTCAAATAATTCACTAAGCTGCTATATGCCTTCAGTGGAGGAACCCAACTCTATCATTAACTTCATGTTTATGTGTAAAATTTGATATTATCTTAAGTTAGGAAGTACGGTTTATTTTGCCATAATTACAACCATCCAACTCACCATTGAGGGGGCTGGGGGTTGCAACGGAGCCCCCTAGTTGAAGATGGGTTTCGAGGGCGTGCCCTTGTCCCAAATTTTCTAAGGGGATTTTACTGAGGACAATCTTGTATTTCGGAGTTTAGGATTTCCCTTTGTATAAGGATGTAATCTCATAAGGAGAGTATTGAGTGTTGGAACTTCTTTACTGGGATAGTGGAATCGAAGATAGATCGGTCTACCATGGACGTAGCCCAGACACATTGTGGGTGAACCGTGCACGTAAAATTCTTATGTTATGTTTCTCTTTCGTTTTCCCTTTCACTATTCTTCTTTTGTTGGATTGTTAATTCTTGACACTTTGACTCTGTTATGTGAAGCTTGATATTATCTTAAACCATGAAATACTAATCACCAGCTTTGCCACTGTTTTCTGGTGGTCTTGCTTTTTCTGAGGCAGTTTTACTAGTAGCAATCTTGTACTTTTAGGGTCTAGGGGTTCCCTATAAATAGTGTAATCTCATAAGGAAGAGATAGAGCATTGTAACTTCTTCCTTGGAATAGTAGAATCGGTGATTGATTGTTCTGTTGTGGATGTAGCTCGTACACATTATATGGGTGAACCATATAAAATCATTGTGTTATGATTCTCTTTTGTTTTACTTTTCGTTATTATTCTTTTAATCCATTATTAACTCCTACCAAACCCAACTAAGCCTTACTAAACCTGCCCTACATATGAAGTGATGGTTTTCCATATGATCCGCCAACTCTTATCTCCATCCCTATGTTTATGGTCAGAATCAACAATGAAACGATTCCTCACCACCAACAAAAGGATAAAGTTTAGTTCCTTTTTACTCACCAATTGGTGGGAGCATCTATGGATTCGAATAATAAAGCACTTCACCAGTGGCTCACAAGATTAATGAAAAGCACGTACAATAATTGAAGAACAGTCAAAAAGCATCCAAATTATGAACTTGTGTATTATTTAGTTGACACTAAGCATCCATTACATTTCTATTCTAAACCATTAATTACCTTACCACAAAACCCTAGTTAGAGTGAGTCCAGAGATAGTGAGTCCAGAGAGTCTGTTGGGATTGAGATCGTCTCCAGTCTGTTCAGTTCGTTCAGCCGTGAACAGATGAACTGGATATAAAAGACACACATATCAATACATTGGGGGATGTGTCTTTTAAATCCAGTCCATCCGTCCACGACTGGACGGACTGGATGACTAGAGACGATCTTTTGCCATTTCTGTTGTATGGTTTGGACCGAAGAGCTTTTGCAATATTCATTATCAGGGTAAAAGAAATCTGTGCTGATACTGATTCAATATCGGTCTGGATTGATTTCACAATCAATAAAAGTATGCCATGTAGAATTCGAACCCTAAAAAAAATGTAAAATGAAATAGAAATAAACAATCACATAATGTAAAGATTTACATGATTTAACAAGGATTTCCTATCTACGTCAAAGTGAGGTGAGATTTACTTCATTATTATGGAGGATAGGATTACAATGGAAAGTCGTCGCTCTATGTTTATGTGAATTATATACATATATATTTATCGAAATACCCATATAACCCGTTGACCCACAAACTCATGACATCCTACCTTCAACATGCCACATGTTTTACCAAAAAAAAAAAAAAAATGCCATGTGCCATATACGAGGAAAAAAGAAAATCACTTATTGGCTGCCGATCTGATATCAATTACTAAAACTTTATCATGATGGAAGAATATATCTTTGATTGAATTCGATCTTCATTCTATTGAGCTTCAATTTGGACATCTGTTCATGATGGCTCCTACTTACCTACCAGGAGAATATTAGTGCTAAAATTGGTTAAACCAAAATGGGTGTAACTTTGGATAGGCATAACTAAGTTCTTGCTAGTTTCCGAATATGCTCCAGCCTCGCCTGATTACAATACAAATTCTGGCTTAACCTTTTCCTCTGATGAGTTAAGGGTCCACCTAACTGCATGATTCAACACTGCTAAGAGGCTAGTGGCCTAGATGAAAATGGAGTATTGGTTATAAGTTTTCGTTTGATGAACACTCTTGTATGTGCACCATAATTAAGATGGACCACAAAGTAAAACATGAAAACAGACCTATGGGTGTTCTATTTAACTAATGCACAAATTAGCCTCGTCAACCCTCAACATGGCAGTCTGTGGTTGTCTAGACTAGGTGTGTCAAAATTGAATCCAAATCAAAACCAAAACCATCCAAAATTAATGAGATCAAAATCTTATTGAATCGCAATTGAATTGTGTTTTCAGAGATCGATGAAAAATCAAAATTGAATCGGACCGATAATTGATCGATAAAGCCATTAAGTTAGTATTTTACTAAATATTCATATAGGAAACCAATCCGAATTGATAGTGGACCGATAAGGGCCCATTAACCCAATCGTTTAACACACACACACACATATATATATATAAGAAACCAAACGGAAACAATAATAGATTGATAGCTGTTGGACTTTGTATTGTAATTGTTAGCAAATGGGACTAACTTTGATGAGAGAGAATGTATATGGGCCCAACTGGTGATGTGGACAACACCTACATAGAAGATATGGTGAGAGAAATTGGAGAGAGCATGGGTCCCATAGTGGGTCCCACTATTTGTATGGTACTCATAGTCAATGTAGCAGCAGAGATTGAAGAGAGAGAAGAGGAGAGAGAATGAAGAGAGAGAAAGAAGATTGAAGCTGTGGGTGGGGCCCACAAGTGGGTGGCATGCCACTTTGGTAGCGGACCATGGCCAACAAGGCCATGCCACATGTCCGCAGCCGAGGCCAGCAACAGCAGTAGCCTGCCCCGCAGCCAAGGATGCAAACCAATGGCACGGCCATGAAAGTACAACCATGCCGCATGTCACAGGCAGCCACAAGGCAGCAGCAACAGCATGCCACAAGCCAAGGCCAACAGGCAAACACAAGAAGGCAGCCCAACCCTGCAAGCAGGTCAGGCATGCCCGCCGCACATGCTGGCCAGCAAGCCATGCCGTATGACAGCAAGGCCCACGTGCGCGCATGCCTCTTGGCCCATGGCTCTCCCGCAAGCACTCACACCCACTACCTGTTCGCCGCTTGGTTCACGCTCTCGGCCAAAAAGCAATCTCAGGGTTTGTTAAGTGAAATCCCCAGTTACAGAGACCTTTTTCAAAATTCTCAGGGGTATTTTAGGTAAGCAAAAATGAGAATATTCAAGATTAATGACCGAGATGGTGCCTCACACCTAAAATGCCGATCTGACGGCCAAACAAAAAGGGGGCTCGAGTGCTTCTTGTCGTTCGTATCAAGAGTCCATCGCGGCTTCTCTGATTGGTCAGCTGCAACGTATTATAGTGTTCCGGGTCCCATGAAGATGGAGCTGTGTTTCAGTGTAACGTATGTATGGTGCAGCTGCGGAGCGGATGCCAATCTATCGGCCACGATCTGCTCCGAATGCTGCCTGACGTGATAGCTAAGATTGAACGGCCCAAGCGTTTTCCCACATTTATCTGATAGATCCGATGATTCCTATTAGAGATTCCCTCTCCACCCTATTAGAACTCTACAGCGCTGACTGTCCTATCAGCGGCAATTTGATTCAGTGTATCGCAGGCGTATTGTGAAGCTTCAGAAGATATTTTTTAGAATAATCCTATTGGCCGAGACTGTAACGGCTATATCTCGGCCATCTGGAGTCCAAATTGGACGATTCAACTTGCTCCGAACTCCTTTTTGAATTTCCTATCTATTGAAAATGAAGTAGAGTTGTTTTTTTGAGCAAAAATGGGGAAGAAGGGAGAAGAAGAGTGAGAAGAGGGTTTTTGCTGGTTTCTTGCTTGTGGGTGAGTATTCAACCACCCACCAACCTCTTCTTTGCTTGTCAATGGCGCATTAAGGAGTAGTGAGAGGTTGGTGGAGTTTCTATTAATCATTTATGGTGGTGGTTTGCTTGTGAGAAGAAAAAGATATATTTGTGAGCAAGAGTTTGCTTGAAGATAAGAGTTTTCCCAACATTGTTAGTTGTGGGAAGTTCTACTAAGCTGCTAGAAATGCTAGTCATTTTTGAATGCCTAGAAATTGTGGTTGTGAGATTCTCTAACTCTGTAATTATTCATTGCTTCCAATATATGTATGCTAGCTGTAGGTGATTATGTTGAATGACTAGTAGGAAAAAATTGTAGGGCATTTTTATAAGCCCAAAACTGATACTATTTGCTTCCCGTAGGTATGGGTTAAGCGTAGTGTGTGCAGCGTGTACTGAACATTGGTACATTGATACCCGAATTTTGGCATCGTTATGCCCTCTCAATTATATGCTGGGAAAATACAGGGTAAATATCATTGTCTTGTAAAAGACTAAAAGTAGAGTATTGAGTATATATGGAATCCATTAGGCATTACTCTGTGGACCAGCCATCATACACTATGGTGGTGAACCATATAATATCCCAGTGTTATTGACTGTCTTACTTTCTTGTACATTATGAAGTGTGTGGAATGAATTACAGGATGGGTGTGTAAATCTGGTAGACCTGACCACTGAGTGATAGCGAGGTAGATTTGCATACGCTTGTGTGTGTATGACAGTGTGACTCTCCATCAACTCTGGTAGCAATAAGATAGTGGGAAAAGTTTGGGAGAAAATTTACACACTGATTCGCCTCCCCCCCTTCCGTGTCAACCAAGGTTCATCAACCCATTAAATCAGTCCAATAAAAAACTGAAATCGATCCAAAATCAGAATTTTTTTTAATGGTTTTGTTTAGAGTTTTTTGCTACATGATGGAAAGTATTTTAGCTTGGACTGAATTGATCAATTGACACCCCTAGGGTAGTTTAAACAAACCAAACTTGAAGAAGATCATGAGTTGCTATTAATTGTTATAATAAGCTATATCTTCGTGAAGGAACTTCTTTTTTATTCCCCTTTGTTTCCATATCTCATAATGAATCCATTGCAAGGGAAAGATGATATTGATACTATGAAACCCGCATCCAAAAATATAGGCTAATTTAAAATTTTCTCGCATAATAGGTTCTCCTTTCGACACTAGCCTAGTATTCGTATCATCAATGGAGTATATTGAACCCTATGTAAGACTCAAAACCCTTTTACTTTTAGTGTAGAAGCTTTTTCTGGGAAGAACCAATCGAACCAACCTTGACTTGGCCATGTTGAACCAATTCAAGATTGGCAGTCAACAAAAGAGGTTGATGAAATGAGCCTAATCGACTGCCCCTACTGTCATCGACCCCTATTCCCAGATTGGGCCAATTCCAGTTGTATTAGTTGGGCTTGGTTCCAACTGGTTCCCAAGCACCCATGACCGTCCAAAATCATGTGGGACCTACTTACTTTTGAATGTGTTGGAGTGTCAATTGACAACCTCCAAACCTCCTTTATCACATTTGTACTAGTAGTAGGACTCTCAAGGGAAGAGTTGCATTGCCACTCTAACTCTTGCACAACTTCCTTATATAAACTCTTTAGGAACCCTAATTGAGATCATTAGAAGCTTTGACATGTTTTAGGAGAGAGAGAGAGAGAGAGAGAGAGAGAGAGAGAGAGAGAGAGAGAGATAGTGAATTAAAACAAGACTGAAAGAAGAAGAGGAAGAACCACCATTGAAGGTCCTCCCTTAAGCTTCTTGCTACAACAACTCCTAGCATAAGCATTAAGGTAACCCCTAACCTATTCTTACCTTATTTAAAATGAACCCTTGATGATCCTATGAGGTAAAACCCAACCTCTGATCATGTTGTAACAAGATTCCAGAGGCCATTAATGGACATTAGGAAAAATTGTTCAATAATGCTTACAATAGATAAACTGATGTAAGTACTCAATGTAGAACATGATAATGAGTTATAACATTGAATTATTGTTGGGAAGTGGCCATTAATGTATACAAACCCTTAGAAATCCTCTAGGATAGCCTTCGACCCCATGCCATAGAGATCAGAACAAAATAGATTCAGTCCGAGCTCACTGGTACGAGGTGGTCAACAAGGGGGGTCAACAAAAGTGGCCCAATCGACTATCTCTGCTGTCATCGACCGCTTGTGTCACAAAGAGGTGTATTCTTGGTATTTTTAATCCCAATTGACCAATTGGACTATATTGACCATCCCACACCTCAAGAATGATATAATAGACATGTTGGAATGATTGGTTTGATTAGCACTCCCAACAATATGAGCACGTGTAGTTGCAAAGTTGACATTCACAATCGAAAATCATATTTGCATACAACCTATGGGAATATTCTATCCTAAGCAGTGATTGAAATCCATCATAAAGCATAGAAGTAACCCTAAAGAGGTGCAAGCCTCTGAAATCCATATTGACCAAAATACCTAATTGGTTGATGAAATTGAATTGATTGACCACCTGTTAATAGCGAGCCTATTTTGGTTGAATTTTTAACTAGGGACTTTGAGACTTAACCAAATGACCCTAAGATATGTTCCTAAGACTAATGAGGATACCCTAGACTTAATAGAAGCAAGACTAAACAATCATAGGTAATAACCATGTATCAATTGTAATAGTAAGCCGACGTAGGAAAACAAGGGAAATGACTCTGTCTGATACAGAATAAGGATCAACTCACCAGATACAGGTGAGTGATTAGCCTTGTTTTATTTTTTTTTTATTTTCTGTGTGCATGTGCTTGCTACTTGATTGACTTACTGTGTGATAACATGTCATCCAATAATTGTGATAACTGTTCATGCATTTTGTATATTATTAATTCTATATTAGTTTGGTAGATTATAGATTATTTGATAACATGTAGATGTTTAATAACATGATTGTTTGTCATTCGTTTGTATCCTAGTGGATCCAGATAGCTAGAATGGGACGATTTATCTTGGTCTATTAAGTTAGGATATGGGTACCTGCATTAGTAATATTCTTGATCTAGGTTTTAATATCCCGTGACCAGTAACCCTTGCCAATAGGGATTTAGATATTGACATAAGCTTATTTGTGGACTAGCCATGGTTTCAGACTCTTTTGCCATTAGAGTAGGGTTTCAGACATGGGCTGAGAGACAATGTCACACCCCAATTCTGCACCAACCAGAATGGTGTAATGAACCGTCTATGAATCAACGGTTCAATCAGGATCTCGTATAGACTATGCTAACCATGTTAAACCAAAACACATTTCACATTAATCAGAGATAATAAAGTAAATAGCAAAAGTCTTATTAATAATGAACTGAAGTCTAATCATGATAAATAATTAATATTCCAGTTATCTCCAAGTAACCAAAAAATAATTTAATACAAATTACAAACATCCAAATACGAAAGTTAAAACTAAGCGCATCCATAGTTGAAACGCTCGCTTAACAATCATAATAGTCCTCCACAGCTTGCTCATCCATAGCTGCCACCTGTTCATATGTTGGCGTGTTGACATAATCTTCAATCGTAATACCTGCAACATCAGAAACTAAAAAGAATTACGCGCGCGATGGTCACCTCTCCAACTTGAACTCAGTGAGTAAACAAAACAATGCAACAAACATATGCATGCATTCAATTCATATCTTTGGTCTGGTTTATAAGTTTACAATGTGTAATAGAAAGGATTGGTAGCTACCGCACCTCTATACACGAGTGTGTGAAGCCGCCCAAAGGATCAAACACCAATGCCATCCTACATGCACCCATCTTAGAATAGAGATAGAGCTAAAGTGTTAGGACCACACCGCATGACACTTCCCCTGATGCCCTACCCATACCAACACGTAAGCCCCTATTGGCGAGGGCTTGCAAATTGGGCTCGCAACTAACCAATCCTAATGTCAAACAGTGTATCCAAGGCCTCACCCCAGCATCCCTCAATACGTCCATAGAGATAGAGCTAAGGCCCCCCAACAGAGTCAGAGACTACACGGTCCGAGACCACCTCCCCTGATGCCCTACGACGTAATAGTTCTGCTAAGGTAATGGCGATACGACGATGTCAGTGGACAAGACTTGAGTAGAGATAAAGCTAGAGTCTGGTGGCCAAGATGAACCATAGTGTCACGTCCTCCCCCTGATGTCCCACTCACATCAAGCACACTAACCAAACACATACATTCACATGCCTATTCCTAACATCATAATCATCATCATGTTATAAATAAATTGAATGAAATATAATTGAATAAAATATACATGAACAGTAATAACAGGAATATTAGATGACATGTGATATGCACAATACACACATACAAGCATAGAATCATTCATGGTATTGGACTCAATAAATAAAACAGTTTATTATTAGCCAATTAGTTTAGGTCTTGTTCCCTCACCTTTGATTGATAGTAGATCCTCGTTCAAGCTTTATAATTCACTTTTAGATCACTTGAAAACCTAATAAGTTGATAGATTTTTAATTAGGATTAATTCTCATATGTTTAGACTAACAGAAACTGAGGGGTCGCAGGTGTGGCAGCACCTGTGGTCTCAGTTTCTGTGACCACAGGGCGTGGGATCGCAGGGTAGGGTCAGACATACTCCGACCACACGTGTTATGGTCGTCCTTTCACTCTTAATTCCATTCCTTCATGTTTGAATCCTTTGACTTATCATCAAGGTCCTTCCTATGATTGTTCTATGGCTCAAAACTATTATTTTATACACCATCCATTGTCTACATAATTTCCTCCATGGATTCTCTTGGAATTTATCCATGGATAGATGATTTAGGTTTCTCCTAGATCCTATCTTCTTCATGAACTATTCTAGGCTCTTAATTAATCATGAGGAATATGTTCATACCTTAAGCTTGCTGAAGATTCAAAGTTTCCTCTAAATTTTTCTCCTCCTTAGTTTTCTTCTTCAATTCTCCTTCTCTTTCTCTCATTTTCAATTAGAGTTCTAAAAGGGTGAAAGAGGCTAAGGCACGTCCTATTTATAGAGAAAAGTCCTCCATGATATGCCCTAATGAATTTAGGAAAGAACCCCCTTTGGATTAGGAAGGTTTCCTAATTTCGGTTCTGTCTGGGTTCCGTGGGGTCGAAAGTGGGGTCACAGAATCCGTCGACCTTACCTTTTGAAATGTTCGACCACACGACCAAAATTCATATGGTTGGACTCTTTTGAGGTGGGGTCGGTCACAGCTATTTAGGTATGCGACCACATACTCATATTTGACTATTTTTGAGTTAAATTTCATACCTGGTCTTGTGGTTTCTTCATGCACTTGATCCACTTGGCTCAACCATGATAGGTAGACTGGTCATGTCACGAGAATGTAAGGTTAGACCAAGTTCTTGGCGTGCGGGTCTTACAACTCCACCACCCTTAAAAGAAATTTCATCCTCGAAATTTGAACGTACGGATCTTACAACTCCCCCATCCTTAAAATAAATTTTGTCCTCAAAATTTGAATTTACTTCGGAGTCAATTGGTGGGAATTCTGTTTCCACATTGAATCTTCTTCCTCCCATGTAATCTTCTCCACGTCTTGTCTTTGTCAGGTTACCTTCATTTAATAATTATCTCAGCTTTGAAGATGTTGTACCTTCCCACTAGTGATCTAGGCTGGTACCACTTTAATAGTTAAATCTTCTATCTAATATAGTGGATCAGTGGTCAATACCTTTGATATGGATCTCCAATGTACTTCTTCAATAGAGACATGCGAAATACGTCATGCACACTCGACATGGATAGCGGTAACGCTAATTGATATGCAACTTTTCTACATCTCTCCAAAACTTATAAGGTCCAACAAATATATAGGACCCCACTTTCCCTTCTTGCTGAACTGCTTCAAACCACGCATAAGTGATATCTTCAAGAACACTTTGTCACTTATGGCGAACTCAAGGTCTTGGCATCTCTTCTAACAATCCTGAGCTATCTTGGCCCTTTTTCTTTGATCTTGTCTGCCACTCGACAGGTTTCTTCAATAGACTCAGGTCTTAAAATTCTTCATTCACCAACTTTATTCCAAAATAGAGGAGTTTGACATTTCTACCGTACCATGCTTTATAGGTGACATTTACATGGTATCTTGGTAGCAACTTCAATCTACATATAGCTTAGTTGGCTGCTCCAAAGCATACCGAGGTTGTATAGCAATGGAATGAGCTATCTTCATAAGGTAATCAATAATCACCCAAACTGCGTCAACCGATCTGGGAGTCAGTGGAATATTGGTGACATAGTTCATTGTAATGCAGTTTCACTTCCAGACTGGCTCTGATAGTGGTTGTAGTAAGCCATGTTGGTCTTTGTCTTTCAACCTTTACTTGCTAATAATTCAGTACTGAAAATGCATCTAGCCACAACTACTTCCATTTACTTCCATCAAAATAATCTCTTCATGTTTTGGTATATTTTGTACTTCTAGGATGTACCCAATACGGAATAGAATGGGCTTTTAGCATTATCTTGTATCTTATGATCAACGTTTTTCACTTCAGGTATGCATAATCATCCTCTGTATCTCAGGACCTTTTTCGCATCCGAAGTAAGTCAGGGTTAGGTTTTTCTTTCTCTAAATCTTCTTGCACCGTTCTTATATACGGATCTAACAAAATTGCTACTTTTACTTCATCCATCAATTCAGAGATGATCTTTAATGCCACAAGCGTAGCCGAGGAACTATTGCTCCATAAGTTCATATATAAGTTCTCGCTCAATTGGATCATCACGAGTTTCTATTATATATTACTCTTTTTCCAAATCTGAATTTATTGCTGCGAAACATAAGGCAGCATTTATACTGGGTCCTGCCTTGGACTTCATAATTCCCTTTTTGGTTAAGGTCTTAGCTACTATATTAGCCTTGCTCGAGTGACACTGAATATTGGAGTCTTAATCCTTCAAGTATTCTAACCATCTTCTCTATCTCATGTTCAACTCTTTCTGGTGAAGAGATAAATAAAACTCTTGTGTTCCCATTTAATATAAATTTTTCTCCGTATAGATAATGTCTCCAAGTCTTGATTGCATAATTCATCACCGGTAATTCCAAGTCATGAGTAGGGTAACTCTTATCATGCTCCTTCAGTTTTCTTGAAACATATGCAATCACTTGTTTACCTTACATCAACTCGCATCCTAAACCCAATCCGAAAGTATCAGTGTGTAGGGTAAAAGGTTTCCTAGGTAACGGAACGATCAAGATGGAAGCCGATATCAGCCTTACATTAGAATCTGGAAACATTCTTCACACTTGTCAGTCTAATTAAACTCCTTTCCCTTCCTAGTTAGCTTGGTAAGAGGTTTTGCGATCTTAGAATGGTCCTCCACAAATCGTCTGTAATAATCAGCAAAACCCAAGAAACTTATGATCTTCAAAATATACTTAGGCGTTTCTCACCATACAATTTCTTCTATCTTACTGGGGTCCACTTAATCCCTTTTGATGATACTATGTGTGTCACACCCCAATTTCATACCAACCAGAATGGTGTGATGAACCGTCTATGATCCAACGGTTCAACCAGGATCTCGAATAGGCTGTGTCTGTTTGCTTAAACCATACACATCCACAACCATAATCAGAATAAATACACAATAGCGAAAGTCTTTAATATTTAATGAACTGAAAGTCTTTAATATTTAATGAACTGAGAGTCTAACGGTGATAAAATAAATAAATTATCTAATTATCTCCAAATGACAAAGACATAAAATAAAATAAATTAATCAATTACATGTTCTTAATAATCCAACTATAAATCTATTCGAAGACGAATGAGTTGCACTCGCACGACGAATCATGCGACTCCATCATAGCTCTGCATCCATCGCCGCAACATGTTCATACATCGGAGCATTCATATAGTCTTCTATAGTAGTACCTGCATCATCAACTAAAAATATTCGACGTCGAAAAGGGTGAGCACACATCACGGCTCAGTGAGCAAACAAAACAATGCAACAAACATATGCATGCATTCAATTCATATCTTTGGTCTGGTTCATAAGTTTGCAATGTGCAATAAAAAGGATAGGTGACCGCCACACCTCTATACACGAGTGTGTGAAGCCACCCAATGGATCAAACACTATTGCTGTCCCACATGCACGCACCATGGAATAGGGATAGAGCTAAAGTGCTTAGGACCGCACCACATCACACTTCCCATGATGCCCTACCCATACCAACACGTAAGCCCCTATTGGCGAGGGCTTGCAAACTGGGCTCGCAACTAATCAATCTTAATGTCAAACAGTGTATCCAAGGCCTCACCCCAGCATCCCTCAATACATCCATAGAGATAGAGCTAAGCCCCCCTGGTAGAGTAAAAAACTACACGGTCCGAGACCACCTCCCCTAATGCCCTATGACATAATAGTTCAGCTAAAGTAATGGTGATACGATGATGTCAGTGGACAAGACTAAAAGTAGAGATAGAGCTAAAGTGCTTAGGATAGCACCGCATCACACTTTCCCTAATGCCCTACTCGCATCAGGTACACTAACCACACACAAACATTCACATGCCTATTCCTAGCATCATCGTCATCATCATATTATAAATAAACAAAAATTAAATATGTATAAACATTAATAGCAGGAATATTGGATGACATGTTAAAGCACAATACACGCATACAAACATAGAATCATTCATGGCATTGGACTCAATAAATAAAAATAGTTTATTATTAGCCAATTAGTTTAGGTCTTGTTCCCTCACCTTTGATTGATAGTAGATCCTCGTTCAAGCTTTATGAATCACTTTTAAATCACTTAAAAACCTAACAAGTTGATAGATTTTAATTAGAATTAATTTTCATGTGTTTAGACTAACAGAAACTGAGGGGTCGCAGGTGGGGCAGCACCTGGGGTTTCAGTTTCTGCGACCACAAGGCGTGGGGTCGGAGGGTAGGGTCGGACATACTCCGACCCCACGTGCGACCACACCCTCCCTGAAAACTTTTCGAGGGCATGTGGTCGGACATGTGGGTCTTGTGGGGTCGGACATCATGCGACCCCACATGCGACCACACATGTTATGGTCGATCTTTTACTCTTAATTCCATTCCTTCATGTTTGAATCCTTTGGCTTATCATCATGGTCCTTCCTATGATTGTTCTATGGCTCAAAACTATAATTTTATACACCATCCATTGTCCATAATAATTTTCTCCATGGATTCTCTTGGAATTTATCCATGGATGGATGATTTGGGTTTCTCCTAAATCTATTTTCTCTTCATGAACTATTCTAGGCTCTTAATTAATCATGGGAAATAGGTTCATACCTTATGCTTGCTGAAGATTCAGAGTTTTCTCTGAATATTCCTCCTCCTTAGTCTTCTTCTTAAATTTTCCTTCTCTTCCTTCTCTTCTCTTTCTCTCACTTTCAATTAGGGTTCTAAAGGAGTGAAAGAGGCTAAGGGATGTCCTATTTATAGAGGAAAACCCTCCATAATATGCCCTAATGAGTTTAGGAAAGAACCCCCTTCGGATTAGGAAGGTTTCCTAATTTCGGTTCTGTCTGGGTTCCGTGGGGTCGGAGGTGGGGTCGCAGAATCCGTGACCCTACCTTTTTAAAATATCCGATCCCATGACCTGATTTCGTGTGGTTGGACTCTTTTGAGGTGGGGTCGGTCACACCTGTTTAGGCATGGGACCACACGCTCATAATTGACTGTTTTTTGGTTGAATTAATACCGGTTCTTGTGGTTTCTTCACGCACTTGATCCACTTGGCTCGACCATGATAGGTAGACCCGGTACAAGGTGGTTAGACCAATTAGTTCGATATGGGTCTTACAACTCCCCCCTCTTATTAAAAATTTTGTCCTCGAAATTTGCACATACCTTCTGAGTCGAAAAGGTTAGGATATTTCTTTCGCATAGCATTCTCTTCTTTCCATGTGATCTCTTCTATATCTCGGCTCCTCCAAGTGACCTTAACATAATAAATGTCACAGTTGTGTAGATGTTGAACCTTTCAGCTGGTGATTTCAGTTGGTGCTACTTCGAATGTCAAAATCATCAGTTAGATCTGTTGGATCCGCTGTTAAAACATGTTGTTGGATCTCTCACGTACTTCTTCAATAATGAGATATGAAATACATCATGCACACTTGACATAGATGGTGGTAGTGTTAATTGATACGCCACTTTTCCACGTTTAGCTAGAATCTCATATGGCCCGACATATCTTGGATTTAGCTTCCCTTTCTGTCCGAATCGTTTTAAACCTCGCATAGGTGATACTTTCAAGAATACCTTATCACCTACGACAAATTCAAGCTCTCGACATCGAGTATCTGCATATTGTTTTTGACGATTCTGAGCTGTTCTAACTCTTTCCTTAATAATGTTGACTACACGATAAGTCTCTTCAATAAATTTTGGTCCAATAATACTCCGTTCACCAACTTCATTCCAAAATAAAGGAGTTCGACACTTCCTACCATACAGTGCTTCATAGGGTGACATCTGTATAGTAGCCTGATAGTTGTTGTTATAGGCGAACTCGATCAATGGTAGTTTCTCATCCCATGATCCTTTTAAATCAATAACACAGGCTCGAAGCATGTCTTCTAAGATCTGCATGGTATGCTCCGACTGTCCGTCTGTCTGAGGATGGAATGTAGTACTGAATTTTAGCGTTGTATCCATAGCCTTCTGTAATCCTTCCCAAAACTTTGAGGTAAAACATGGGTCTCTATCGGACACAATGCTTTCAGGTACACCATGTAATCTGACAATATTATCCACATATAGCTTGGCTAACCTCTACAGGGTCTACTGTGATCGTATAGCTATAAAGCGAGCTGTCTTAGTCAGACGATCTACAATCACCTAGACCGCGTCAACTACTCGGGGAGTCAATGGTAACTCGGTGACGAAGTCCATAGTGATGCAGTCCCATTTCCATGCTGGTTCTGGCAGTGGCTACAACAATCCTGCAGGTCTTTGCCGTTCAGCCTTTATCCTCTGACAATTTATGCATTGAGACATGAATTTAGCTACATCTGCTTTCATTCCTCTCCACCAATATAATTTCTTCAAATCATGATACATCTTTGTACTTCCAGGATGTACCGAATAAGTGGTGGTGTGAGCTTCCTTCATTAGTCTGTGTCTAATGTCCAAGTTTTCCATTTCAGGAACACATACTCTTCCATTGTACTTCAGTACCTTTTCATCGTCTAAGGTGAACTCAGGAATAGTCCTACCTTTTTCGATGTCTTCTTGTACCGTTCTTAGATAAGGGTCTGATTTAAGAGCGGCTTTCACTTCATCTATTATATCAGGTACAATCTTCAATGTGGCAAACATATTTAAAAATCGATGAATAAACCCTTGGTTGGTTGATCCACCCGGTGCATCTATCACGAACTGCTCATTACCATGATGGAATACTTTTCCTGTAACACACATTGCCGCCGTCGTGTTAACCTTTCCTTGGGATTTTATAATTGCTTTTCTGCTTAGCGCATCAGCAACTACATTAGCCTTCCCTGGATGATACTGGATATCGCAATCATAGTCCTTCAATAATTCCAGCCATCTTCTTTGTCTCATGTTCAACTCCTTCTGATTAAAAAGGTAAGTGAGACTCTTATGATCTGATTTAATCTGAAATTTCTCTCCATAATATAATGTCTCCATATCTTGACAGCATGTACTACTGTCGCTAGTTCCAAGTCATGAGTGAGATAGTTCTTCTCATGTGTCTTCAGTTGTCTTGAGGCATACGCAACTACTTGTTCTCCTTGCATAAGTACACATCTTAAACCCAATCCAAACGCATCAATGTACAAGGTAAATGGTTGTCCTGGAATAGGAATAGTCAAGATGGGAGCAGATATCAATCTAGCCTTCAATGTTTGGAAACTTTTCTCACATTTGTCAATCCAAACAAACTTTTCTCCTTTCTTAGTCAAACTGGTGAGAGGTACGGCGATCCTGGAGTAATCTTCCATAAATCGTCGATAATACCCAGCTAGACCTAGGAAACTTCTAATTTCTACAACACTCTTAGGTGCTTCTCACTTCACAATGGCTTCAATCTTGCTAGGATCCACTTTAATTCCCTCAGCGGATACAACATGGCCTAAGAAAGCAACCTCATTTAGCCAAAACTCACACTTTGTAAATTTGGCGTAAAGCTTCTCTTTTCTTAGTCACTGCAGAGCGGCTCTTAGATTCATGATATGAGTTTCCTTGTCCTTGGAGTAGACCAATATATCATCAATAAATACAATGACTGACGTATCCAACATATCATGGAATACCCGATTCATGACTTCCATAAAAGTTACGGGTGTGTTAGTTAATCCAAAAGACATGACTAAAAATTCAAAAGGTCCATATCTTGTTCTGAATGCTATCTTTGGAATATCACCTTCCTTAATCTTCAACTGATGGTATCCTGACCGAAGATCAATCTTGGAGAACACCTTGGCACCTTGCAACTGATCGAACAAGTCATCAATCCGAGGCAACGGGTACCGATTCTTGATTGTAAGCTTATTCAATTCTCGGTAGTCTATACACAGTCGAACGCTACCGTCCTTCTTCTTCCCAAACAATACTGGTGCTCCCCATGTTGAAATGCTGGGTCTGATATAATCCTTGTCTAGTAATTCCTGTAACTGTACCTTTAGTTCCTTCAATTCAGTAGGAGCCATTCAATATGGTGCTTTAGATACTGGTGCAACTCCGGGTATAAGATCTATAACGAACTCTGTCACTCGATCGGGTGGTAGTCCTGGTAATTCCTCAGGAAATACATCTAGAAAGTCACGCACAACATCAATATCCTCCATTCGTGGTACTTCCTTGGTGAGGTCGACCACGGATACTAGATACCCAACTCCTCATTTCTCGAGGCATTTTATAGCCTTTAATGCAGAGAGAATGAGTTTTTGTTTACGAGGTAGTCTGGTTCCCACAAAACTAAACTCTGCTCCTTCTTTGTCTTTAAATGTCAGCTTCTTTTCTGCACATAATAGGTTTGCAGAATGCCGAGCTAACCAATCTATTCCCAAGATAATGTCAAAGTCTGCCATCTCGATTTGAATCAGGGTTGCATCCAAAATCTTCTCATCGATAAGAACTGGACATGGTCCATAACCTTTTTCTAATTCCACTTCTAATCCCATAGGTGATCGTACAAGTAATTTGTAGTCTAAAGATCTGAGGGGTAGATTTAGCTTCTTTCCAAATGACACAGATATAAAAGAATGAGTAGCTCCAGAATCAAAGAACACTCTAGTGGGTATGCCATTAATAGGTACGATACCTGTGACTTGTTTTAATTTAGTCTACATGCTCACAGGTAATACAAAATGAAAGGTTCAGGTCATACCTGTGACCACATCAGGCGATGCGACAGCATCCTCAACTGTAATTGCATAAACCTTTCCGTGCTGTAGCTGCTTCTTGGGCTTAGGACACTCCCTGGAATAATGTCCCACTTGATTGTAGTTATAGCATTTTACTCCTTCATTATTTTGCTTTTGTTGAGGTTGGACTGTTGGAGTAGTCTTGGCTGCAGCATTAAAGCCTTGAGTATGGAAGGGTTTAAACGTCTTTGTGTTCCCTCCGTTATAAGAATTTTCATTTGGCCTTTTTATACCTCTATTCTGAGCAAAATAGCTCTCCCTCTGGCTCGATTCTAGTACTCGAGCAATCTGTACGGCTTCATTATAAACTTTCTTTTCTAGCCCCAAAACATGCTTCCGAATCCTTCCTCTAAGTCCCATGATGAACCTTTGGGTTTTAATATTTTCGTCCTATATGCTAGAGGGGGCAAAGAAAAACAGCTCTTCATAACGCTGTTGGTATGCATCCACCATCATCTATCCCTGATACAGGCTCAGAAACTTTCTTTCCATTGCATCTCTGAAACTTCTGGGAAAATACTTCTCGAAAAATGACTCTTTATAGATAGCCCAGGTCAATTGGGCGTGCTTGGTTAATAGATAAGTTCGAGTAGACTTCCACCAGTGGTGTGCATTGCCTCTCAGCATAAATGTTGCACACAGTACTTTTTTCACCTCATTAACCGTCATCATCATAAAATTCTTCTCCATCTCGTCAATCAAATGAGCTGGCTACTAAGGATCCGCTGGCTTGCCATTATATTCCTTAGGCTTCATTTTTAGAAAACACTCGATCAGTCGAGAATGGTCCAACTGATACTGAGCATAGGCCCTATACATAGGTGGTTGGTACTAGTAGCTGCCTTGGGCTACCTCAGGGTTCTATACTGGAGCTTGCACAACTGGCATTTGAGGTGCTTGGGGTACCGTGTTGCTACCCCTTGGTACTGTGCTAGCTTATCCGGCTAGCATAGGTGTCGTATGTGCAGCTGGAAAAATCATTCCTATAGCAGCTTGCATATTGGCTTACACCTGCTGTATTTTCTGCAGCTGTTGTGCTAGGTTCATTACTGCTATAGCCAAATCTATAGGTGGGGCTGGCAAGTTTGTAGGATTTGCCTGGCCATTAGCTCCTGGTGTTCCCATATTCTGATTCTCTTGTCCTTCAGGATTTTCATGGCTGTCTCCCTTCACATGTAGTGGTGGTGGAATTGGGTTATGACCTTGCCTGGTTACTCTTCGCCCAGCCATTTCCTGTTCTGGTGGTGGTAGTGTCTAAAAAAAAATCATAGAATATGTAAGGTAATCAATATAAGTCATTCCCATGTCAAAATCCAACCAATCAATGTAAAATTTCAATTTTCCAAGTCATTCAGTCAAAATACTGTATTTTCCATCATAGGGTCGATGGTGGGGTCGCACTATGTCCGACCATAGGGTATGCGACCTCACAAAACCCTGTCAGCTCACCAAGAGCCTGGGGTCGGTCGTAGGGTTGGTATATGTCCGACCAAAGGGTCCGACCACAAGATGTCTGTCAGCTCACTAAGAGCCTAGGGTCGATCCTGGGGTCGGTCATGGGGTCACATGTTTAGTCGAATTCTGCGACCGCACGACCCCAAATCAGATTTTTAAACCTGATTTTTGAGTCATTTACCATTTTCTCTTTTTCCTTCAACTCAACTCGCTTCCCTTGAGTTGCTACAGTATCGACCCCTCGTGTTTGGTGATTATTTCTTCCATTCACGACCTCTGTTCCTTTCCTTCAAGTATGTGCTTTACTGGTCCTCATTTTTAAGCTTTCAAAACTAGGTTTTTCTCCATTTATAGCATTTTCTTCAAATTAAAATTTTTTTAATCGTAAAAATTTGATTTTTATTGGGGGCTTTTGCTATTGGCCACCCAATGGATGAAAGCCCTCAAGAAAATTTGAGTTTCATCGGTTAATTTTTTGAGAAACTTGATATTTCCCATTTTTAACTTAATTTTTGGGGTTTTTTTTCCAATTTGTTGAAATTTCTTCAAATTCGACCTTCCTAATTTAAATTTCCAATTGTATGAGCCTTATAGGATGGTTTGGAACATATGTAAGCCCTCCTGCCCAACTGATTGGGTGAAAAGTGAGGCTTTTGGCCAAATCATGCTGTTATAATGCCAAAATTTTGAGTTTTTCACCATTTCAAATATCTTATCTATTTGTCTGTATCTTTGCAGATAGCATGGCTTGCACCAAAGTTCCCAGAACTCATGATCCTATTCGTTTATGCTCTAATGAGGCGGAGGCTCAGTTTGCTCGTTATGAGCGTAAAAAGGTGGAAGGGGGTCGCTGTGTAAACTTGGCTAGTTTAGCCTTATTTAATGTAGAGGGAGCTTTTAGTAACATGGGTTGGCTCCCTGTGATATCGTATGAGGCTTGCACCTGTCCTGCTCTGGTGAAGCAGTTCTATTGCAACCTTCAGGTAGTGGGTGATCTTAATGATACAGACAGAGGTAGGGAGCTCAGGATCACCAGTTATGTGAAAGGGGTGAAAGTTTCCTTTAATTTCCAGGAGTTGGCTGATCTGCTGGGTATATCAAATGACGGCCCCTTGGTATACTGTGTACCCAGGGAACCCTAGTTCCTATCCTTGATGATGCGTGCTAAGATTGATCGCCAGCTTCTTAGAGGTAATCGTTGGGAGATGAAGGCAATCAACCTACGGCCGGAACCTCGGGTGTACTGCAAGATCAAACAGCACAACTTGATTCCTCAGAGTGGGCATTATGAGCGGATTTTCCAGTTGACCCAGTACCCCTTGTACTACATCTGCATTAGGCAGCCCGTCTGCCTGCCATACATTATCATCAGGACAATGATTCGTGCTACGACACCTGGTCTGATAGGCAACCTGCCCTATGGGCGTTTGATCACTACCCTGCTCACACACCTGCATGTCGACTTATTGGATGAAAGGATTCATGAGGATACCTTCTCTTCTGACCTTGACTGGGATGCCATCTGCAAGATGGGGATGCGAGATGCGCAAGTCAGTGACGAGGAGAGGAACGCTCTGGTGCATCCTCGTACTGATGTAGAGATGGTAGACGCTGAGGCGGCAGCAGCAGCAGGGGTCCATGTGGATAATGCTGAGGATGATGATCGTATGTTCATGGATGTAGACGCCATACCTCCTCCATCACCACCGTATTCCACTGGAGCTGGCCCATCTCGGGTTCCTTCACACATTACTGGTCCTTCACACCCACCATCTGATGATGTGATGGGGCTACTGCGTGAGATTAGAGAGGTTCAGTGCGTGACTGATGGGAGAGTAGGAGAGCTTCTAGATGCCCAGCACGCGTCTGATCAGCGGATGGCCGATCTGACAGCTAGTCTCCAGGTGACCCAGACTCAGGTAGCCTGACTGACAAGAGTGTATGCTAAGGACTATGACCGGGATCGTGAGACATCTCCTCCTCCAGCACCTCCAGTTCCATAATGTATATTTTCTTTTTGTTTTTTCTTGTACTACAGAGTAACTATTCCGATTGTGGACCGTACTTTGATTTGGATATATATATATATATATATATATATATATATATATATATATATATATATATATATATATATATATATATATATATATATATATATATATATATATATTTATTCGATGTATATATGAAACTTGTTTCTCCTTTTATATATGCATTATTATCTTTCTTAATTTTTGTCTCATACAACACAGGTTCTTATAGTGTGTTCTTATTAAAGATTTTAAATTTATCCTAACTCAGTTCACGAATTCTTGTGGAAGTATAGCGGTTTAATAGACAGGGCCCGAGAGCTCTGATACCAAGTTGTTACATCCCAATTCTGTACCAACCAGAATGGTGTGATGAATCATCTATGATCCAACAGTTCAACCAGGATCTCGAATAAGCTGTGTCAATTTGCTTAAACCATACACATCCACTATCATAATCAGAATAAATACACAATAGCAGAAGTCTTTAATATTTAATAAACTGAGAGTCTAACGGTGATAAAATAAATAAATTATCCAATTATCTCCAAATGACAAAGACATAAAATAAAATAAATTAATCAATTACATGTTCTTAATAATCCAACTATAAATCTAATCGAAGACGCATGAGTTACACTCGCACGAAGAATCATGTGACTCCATCATAGCTTCTGCATCCATCGCCGCAGCATGTCCGTACATCGGAGCATTTATTTAGTCTTCTACAGTAGTACCTGCATCATCAACTAAAAATATTCGACGTCGAAAAGGGTGAGCACACATCACGGATCAATGAGCAAACAAAACAATGCAACAAACATATGCATGCATTCAATTCATATCTTTGGTCTGGTTCATAAGTTTACAATGTGCAATAGAAAGGATAGGTGGCCGCCGCACCTCTATACACGAGTGTGTGAAATAGCCCAATGGATCAAACACCATTGCCATCCCACATGCACCCACCATGGTATAGGGATAGAGCTAAAGTGCTTAGGACCGCACCGCATCACACTTCCCCTGATGCCCTACCCATACCAACACGTAAGCCTTTATTGGCGAGGGCTTACAAACTGGGCTCGCAATTAACCAATCCTAATGTCAAATAGTGTATCCAAGGCCTCACCCCAGCATCCCTCAATATGTCCATAGAGATAGAGCTAAGGCCCCCCGACAGAGTCAGAGACTACACGGTCTGAGACCACCTCCCCTGATGCCCTACGACGTAATAGTTCTGCTAAAGTAATGGCGATATGACAATGTCAGTGGACAAGACTTGAGTAGAGATAGAGTTAAAATACTTAGGACCGCACCGCATCACACTTCCCTGATGCCCTACTCGCATCAGGTATACTAACCACACACAAACATTCACATGCCTATTCCTAGCATCATCGTCATCATCATATTATAAATAAACAAAAATTAAATATGCATGAACATTAATAGCAGGAATATTGGATGACATGTTAAATGTACAATACACGCATACAAACATAGAATCATTTATGGCATTGGACTCAATAAATAAAAATAGTTTATTACTAGACAATTAGTTTAGGTCTTGTTCCCTCACCTTTGATTGATAGTAGATCCTCGTTCAAGCTTTATGAATCACTTTTAAATTACTTAAAAACCTAACAAGTTGATAGATTTTAATTAGAATTAATTTCCATGTGTTTAGACTAACAGAAACTGAGGGGTCGCAGGTGGGGCAGCACCTGGGGTCTTAGTTTTTGCGACCACAGGACGTGGGGTCGCAGGGTAGGGTCGGACATACTCCGACCCCACGTGCGACTACACCCTCCCTGAAAACTTTCTGAGGGCATGTGGTCGGACATGTGGGTCTTGTGGGGTCGGACATCATGCGACCCCACGTGCGACCACACGTGTTATGGTCGACCTTTCACTCTTAATTCCATTCCTTCATGTTTGAATCCTTTGGCTTATCATCATGGTCCTTCTTATGATTGTTCTATGGTTCAAAACTATAATTTTATACACCATCCATTGTCCACAATAATTTCTTCCATGGATTCTCTTAGAATTTGTCCATGGATGGATGATTTGTGTTTCTCCTAGATTCTATCTTCTTCATGAACTATTCTAGGCTCTTTATTAATCATGGGAAATAGGTTCATACCTTATGCTTGCTGAAGATTCAGAGTTTTCTCTGAATTTTTCTCCTCCTTAGTCTTTTTCTTAAATTTTCCTTCTCTTCCTTCTCTTCTCTTTCTCTCACTTTCAATTAGGGTTCTAAAGGAGTGAAAGAGGCTAAGGGACATCCTATTTATAGAGAAAACCCCTCCATAATATGCCCTAATGAGTTTAGGAAAGAACCCCCTTCGGATTAGGAAGGTTTCCTAATTTCAGTTCTGTCTGGGTTCCATGGGGTCGGAGGTGGGGTCGCAGAATCCGTGACCCTACCCTTTTAAAATGTCCGACCCCATGAACTAATTTCGTGTGGTTGGACTATTTTGAGGTGGGGTCGGTCACACCTGTTTAGGCATGTGACCACATGCTCATAATTGACTATTTTTGGGTTGAATTCATACCTGGTCTTGTGGTTTCTTCACGCACTTGGTCCACTTGGCTCGACCATGATAGGTAGACCTGGTACAAGGTGGTAAGACTGGTTAATTTGATACGAGTCTTACAACGTGACCCAAGAAAATCACCTCGTTTAACCAAAACTCACACTTCTTGAATAAAGCTTCTCCCTTTTCAGCAGTTGTAAGGCTGCTCTAAGATCCATTGTATGAGTTGCTTCATTCTTGGAATAAACCAAAATATCATCTCTGAAAATTATGACCGACGTATCCAACATGTCGTGAAACACCCAGTTCATCAGCTCCATAAAAGATGTAAGGGCATTGGTTAACCCAAACGTCAGAATCGGAAACTTATAATGCCCAATCCCTGTTCTAAAAGTTGTCTTCAAGATATCGCTGTCCAAATTCTTCATTTGATGATACTCCATCCAAGGTCAATCTTAGAAAATACCTTTGCTCCTTGCAACTGTTTAAACAAGTCATCGATCTGAGGTAGTAGATATCGATTCTTGATCGTGAGCTTGTTTAGTTTCTGGTAGTCTATACATAATCTGACACTACCTTCCCTTCTTCTTCACTAATTGCATTGGCGCTCCCCGTGATGCAATACTTAGCCGATTAGAACCCTTGTCTAATAACTCCCGTAGTTGAGTCTCAATCACTTCAACTCCATAGGAGCTACTCTATAGGTGCCTTTGACACAGGTATCGTCCTTGGTAACAAGTCGATGACGAACTCGGTCGCACCGTCTGATGGTAACCCAGGTAAGTCTCCTGGAAACACATCAGAAAATTTACACATCACATCAATATCTTCTATCTGTGGTGCTTATTTGGTAACGTATATCACAGATACCATATATCCAACTCCTTCATCTTCAAAGCATCTCTTCGCCTTTAGCATAGAAAGGATCAGCTTTCACTTCTTAGGCAACATGTTTCCAATAAAAGTAAATTATATGCCATCTTTATTCTTGAATGATAACCTCTTTTATGCACATAACAACTTTGTAGAGTGTTGAGACAACTAGTCTATCCCCAAGATGATGTCAAAGTCTGTCATCTGAAGTCGAATTAGGTTACATCCAATTTCTGTCCATCCATACAATTCAGACATTGCTCATAACACTCATCTAATGCAATATTTAGTCCAAAAGGGCTTGAACTGATTTAAAGGTCTTAAGAGCTTGTCTAGTTCCTTCATCTCTTAATTTTTCAAAGACTATCGCTAATAATATCATATATTGAAAAACTCATTAGCTTATATTTCTTTTATCCTTGTTGTTCTACCCCGATCTCTCTTTCATATACGTCGAAAAATATCTTGTGATTGTTATTTCATATCCCAAGTCTACTTCAAGGCATTAGGGTATATGTTTATAAATTCATTAATTCAGCCAAACTCTTTTGGTCTTTTCTTAATCATCTCATTCGACATTGGGCATAACTCAATAATCATTGTACTAATCTGAATATTATCAATGCTACGATTTTTGACTTTATCCTTGTATCCACTCTTAGATTTGCCTTTAGAAATCTTCTACCTTGTCAAAATTCATACCGATATAGCCATCTTTAACTTTACTTGAGTGCTATCTATTTCTTTACTGGCTACACTTGATAGTTCTCACTTTTTGCTCATATACTCTTTTATAGACATGACTCATATCCATCCATTCAGCAATCTCAAAACAGATCCTCCATTACTTCATCTGAGGTTTCTTGGCTATAGAATCTATTCTGAATTTAATCATCTTACTTCCCATAATTCCTTATTCACTACATCTTATCAATGGATGTCAAGAAATGTAAGAATCAGAATGTTTATCCAAAAACAATTCATTTTCTTCTTTCGAATTCAGGGTAATGACAAATACTTGCTTTATCTAATGAACTTAGGTTTAAAGGATCAGGAGTAAATCTATGGTAATCCAACCGGCATAAAAAAGGTCGTTAAGTTGCACGGTGGTTCAAATACATGAAAATAGAGGTTTTACAGTTCTTAACCTCATGGTTACAGGTTCTATCGAGTATATAATGCCATTGGTCGAGGCACTATAGGAGTAAATCTGGAGAAAGCTTTGATACATCAATAAATCAGGTATAAATCAAAAGATGTACGCTCAACATGATTAAACATTTAACTGTTTATTCAGTTCATATCTCTATTCATATTGTCGATCATGAGTATGGTTCAAATTGGTATAATTAGGACTAATATTAAAGAAACAATATCTATAACTCCAATTGACAGGTTGAATTGAGAAGGTATCCTGTCAAGACACGAGAAAAAATCAGGTATGTGCATCCTCTATAATCATAAGAGTAAGTCAATAATGCACCGCATCCTATATAAACCTATCTAGTTATATGACCACAATAGATTTGATCCTTTGCTAAAAATGTTTGAGGCTTTATTTTCAGAAAATATTCCTCAACCCTTGTTGGATCATTCTGTCATGATGCAGCTATCCCATACATCGGTGGCTGATAAGGGTAACCACCTTGATACACTGCTTGTTGTGCACCAAGCTTCTGCACTAAGGTGTGCATTACTGGGACTTGCTGTATGGTAGGCATTGTGTTATAGCTAACAGGTGCTGGGGGTACAGTGTTGCTACCAATCAATACCGTACTTCATTTGACCCGGAGGTGTTGGTGTAGCATTGGCAACTTGGGTAGTGACTCACATAGCAACTTGCATAATCTGTCTCATCTGTTGTTGCTCTTGTATTTTGTCTGGCCAAGTTTATTACAACCATAGCCAAGGCACTTGGTAGTCCAGGTAGATTGACTGGAGTGGCCTGGTTGTTCACTTTTTTGATTTGCTACAATCTGCTTATCATTATTTAGCATCTGCTCAAATGAGTTTTCACTACCCGTTCACGACCCAGATAGTGGTGGGATCAAGTTGCAACATCTTCTTAATGCTCAGCAGGCAATGGATCAACATATGGCGGATCTCACTCTGAGTCTCTACATCACCCAGAAGTATAGCTTTATCTTCTTTTATAGTTACTCTCATTTTTGGTGTATAGCCATTATTTTTCTATCTTTGTTGGATTTAGCCCGAGATCTTTCCCTTTACCTCTATAGGGATTTAGGCGTTACTAGTCATTTTTCTTTTTTCTCTGTCATACATTGAGTCTCACATCTTGTGAGTACCAACTCGGTATTCAAATTTTTCTGCTTTACAGATGCTTCCTTCTTGCTACTGTACTATATCATTTGTATACTTAGGCAACTATCTGACTTGTAGACCGTACCATATGTTATTTAATTATCGAGATACATTTAGATTCTCTTTTTCTTCTATCTATATATACATATGGTTCCACCTTTTATACGTACATTATTCTCTTGTTTAAGTTCTGTCTCAACCAACACAGGTGCTTATGGTGTGTTTGTATTAAAGCTTTTAATTTATCCTAACTCAGTTCATGGACTCTAGTGGAAGTATTCAAGTTTGATGGGCAAGGCTTGAGAGCTCTGATACCAAGTTGTCACACCCCAATTCTGCACTAACCAGAATGGTGTGATGAACCGTCTATGAATCAACGGTTCAACCAGGATCTCGTATAGGCTATGCCAACCATGGTAAACCAAAACACATTCCACATTAATCAGAGATAATAAAGTAAATAGCGGAAGTCTTATTAATAATGAACTGAGGTCTAATCATGATAAATAATTAATATTCTAGTTATCTCCAAGTAACCAAAACATAATTTAATACATATTACAAATATCCAAATACGAAAGTTAAAACTAAGCGCATCCATAGTTGAAATGCTCGCTTAACAATCATAATAGTCCTCCACAGCTTGCTCATCCATAGCCGCCACCTGTTCATATGTTGGCGTGTCAACATAATCTTCAATCGTAATACCTACAACATCAGAAACTAAAAAAATACGCACGTGAGGGTCAGCTCTCCAACTTGACCTCAGTGAGTAAACAAAACAATGCAACAAACATATGCATGCATTCAATTCATATCTTTGGTCTGGTTTATAAGTTTGTAATGTGCAATAGAAAAGATTGGTGGCTACCGCACCTCTATACACGAGTGTGTGAAGCCGCCCAAAGGATCAAACACCAATGTCATCCCACATGCACCCATCATGGAATAGAGATAGAGCTAAAATGCTCGGGCCACACCGCATGACACTTCCCCTGATGCCTTACCTATACTAACACGTAAGCCCCTATTGGCGAGGGCTTGCAAACTGGGCTCACAACTAACTAATCCTAATGTCAAACAGTGTATCCAAGGCCTCACCCCAGCATCCCTTAATACATCCATAGAGATAGAGCTAAGGCCCCCTGGCAGAGTCAGAGACTACACGATCCGAGACCACCTCCCTTGATGCCCTACGACGTAATAGTTTTGCTAAGGTAATGGCGATACGACGACGTCAGTGGACAAGACTTAAGTAGAGATAGAGCTAGAGTCTGGTGACCAGGATGAACCATAGTGTCAAGTCCTCCCCCTGATGCCCCACTCGCATCAAGCACACTAACCACACATATACATTTACATGCCTATTCCTAACATCATAATCATCAACATATTATAAATAAACTGAATGAAATATGCATGAACAGTAATAACAGGAATATTGGATGACATGTGATATGCACAATACACGCATACAAGCATAGAATCATTTATGGCATTGGACTCAATAAATAAAAATAGTTTATTATTAGTCAATTAGTTTAGGTCTTGTTCCCTCACCTTTGATTGATAGTAGATCCTCGTTCAAGCTTTATAATTCACTCTTAGATCACTTGAAAACCTAACAAGTTGATAGATTTTTAATTAGAATTAATTCCCATATGTTTAGACTAACAAAAAATGAGGGGTCGCAAGTGTGGCAGCACCTGTGGTCTTAGTTTCTGCGACCACAGGGCGTGGAGTCGCAGGATAGGGTCGGACATACTCCGACCACACGTGCGACCACACGTGTTATGGTCGACCTTTCACTCTTAATTTCATTCCTTCATGTTTGAATCCTTTGGCTTATCATCATGGTCCTTCCTATGATTGTTCTATGGCTCAAAACTATTATTTTATACACCATCCATTGTCCACATAATTTCCTCCATGGATTCTCTTCGAATTTGTCCATGGATGGATGATTTAGGTTTCTCCTAGATCCAATCTTCTTCATGAACTATTCTAGGCTCTTAATTAATCATGGGGAATATGTTCATACCTTATGCTTGCTAAAGATTCAGAGTTTTCTCTGAATTTTCCTCCTCCTTAGTCTTCTTCTTCAATTCTCCTTCTCTTTCTTCTCTTCTCTTTCTCTCACTTTCAATTAGAGTTCCAAAAGGGTGAAAGAGGCTAAGGGACGTTTTATTTATAGAGGAAAACCCTCCATAATAGCCCTAATGAATTTAGGAAAGAACCCCCTTCGGATTAGGAAGGTTTCCTAATTTCGATTCTGTTTGGGTTCCGTAAGGTCAGAGGTGGGGTCACAGAATCTGTCGACCCTACCTTTTGAAATGTTCGACCACACGACCAAAATTCATGTGGTTGGACTCTTTTGAGGTGGGATCGGTCACACCTGTTTAGGTATGCGACCACACACTCATATTTGTCTATTTTTTAGTTAAATTTCATACCTGGTCTTGTGGTTTCTTCACGCCTTAATCCACTTGGCTCGACCATGATAAGTAGACTGGTCACGGCACGAGAATGTAAGGTTAGGCCAGGTTCGTGGCGTGTGGGTCTTACAACTCCACCACCCTTAAAAGAAATTTTTTCCTCGAAATTTGAATGTACAGATCTTACAGCCAACCTCTACCATTTCAGGAGAGACCTAGGGATGAGTTTGTTCTATGTGCTTACCTATGAGGGATTGGGTGGTGTATACCCAGCGAAGTGGTTGAGATGTAAAATAAGATGCCAAGAGGAATCCCATCTATGATGGAGGAATGTTGGTATGATGCCAGGACGATGTATTCTTAGGTTGTATCTTTGTTCTTTGGGTCATGTTTTACATGGACATGACCAAGTGTGTTTCATTCACCTCATTCGTGCTTGAGTATTCGTCATCAGTATTTAGGTGCAATGCTACTTGCACATGCCAGTTCACAAACCATATTAATCTTAATAAACTATTCATGTTGTAAGACCCATATCGAACTAACCGGTCTTACCACCTTGTACCAGGTCTACCTATCATGGTCGAGCCACATGGACCAAGTGCTTGAAGACTAGGTATGAAATTGACCCAAAAATAGTAAAATAGAGGGTAGGGTCGCATACCTAAACAGGTAGGGTCGACCCCACCTCAGCAGGGTCCAACCCATGACTTTTGAGTCCTAGGGTCGGATGACTTGAGACCCTAGGGTCGACGGGTCCTGCAACCCTAGCATCGACCCTAGGATGACAGACAGAAACCGGAAATTTGGAAACTTTCTTAATTCAAAGGGAACCTTTCCTAAACTCATTGGGACGGATTTTGGGATGTTTTCCTCTATAAATAGGACGTCCCTTAGGCTCTTTCACTCCTTTTGAAACCCTAATTGAAAGTGAGAAAAAGAGAAGAGAAGGAAGAGAAGGAAAGGAGACGGAAAGTTGAAGAAGAAGGCTAAGGAGAAGAGTTTTAGAGGAATCTCTGAATTCAGCAAATCTAAGGTATGAAAACATTCTCTATGAATTGTGTAAGACCCTAGAATAGTTTATAAAGAGGGTAGGATCTAGGAGAAACCCAAATCATCCATCCATGGAAAAATTCCAATGGAATCCATGAGGAAATCATTGTAAACAAAGTAAAGGAAGTAACTTGGAGTTTTGAGCCATAGAACAATCATAGAATGGACCAAGTAAGCCAAAGGATTCAAACATGAAAGAGTGGACTGTAGGATGAAAAGTCGACTCAAACTACATAAGGCCGCACATAGGGTCGACTGGTAACCGACCCTATCAGACTACAGGATCGACCCCAAGCTCTTGGGAAGTCCAAGGAAGCTATGGTCGCACCTAGGGTCGATGGATAATCGACCCTATGATCGACCCTACCCCTGGGGTCTCAGAAAACTGCAACCCTACTTGCAACCCAACCTGCAACCCTAGCAGTACAGCAAGCTTAAAACTGTTGGAATTAATTCTAATTAAAATCTATCGACTTGTTAGGTTTTCCTAGTGATATAAAAGTGATTCTTAAAGCTTGAAAGAGGATCTACACTCAAGCAAAGGTGAGGGAACAAGACCTAAACTAATTGGCTAATAATAAACTGTTTTCGTTTATTGAGTTCAATTCCATGTATGATTCTATGATTGTATGATTGTCATGTGCATATCACATGTCATCTACTATTCCTGTTATTACTGTTCATGCATGTTTAATTCAGTTTATTTAAACATGATGATGATGATGATGCTAGGAATAGGCATGTGAATGTTTGTGTGTGGTTAGTGTACTTGATGCGAGTGGGGCATCAGGGGAAGTGTGATGCGGTGCCGTCCTATGTACTTTAGCCCTATCTCTACTCAAGTCTTGTCCACTAACATCGTCGTATCGCCATTACCTTAGCAGAACTATTACGTCGTAGGGCATCAGGGGAGGTGGTCTCGGACCGTGTAGTCTCTGACTCTGTCGGGGGGCCTTAGCTCTATCTCTATGGACGTATTGAGGGATGCTGGGGTGAGGCCTTGGATACACTGTTTGACATTAGGATTGGTTAATTGTGAGCCCAATTTGCAAGCCCTCGCCAACAGGGGCTTACGTGTTGGTATGGGTAGAGCATCAGGGGAAGTGTGATGCGGTGCGGTCCTAAGCACTTTAGCTCTATCTCTATTCCATGGTGGGTGCATGTGGGGGCGGCAATGGTGTTTGATCCGTTGGGCGGTTCCACACATTCGTGTATAGAGGTGCGGTGACCACCTATCCTTTCTATAGCACATTACAAACTTATATACCAGACCACAGATATGAATTGAATGGATGCATATGTTTGTTGCATTGTTTTGTTTGCTCATTGAGCCGTGATGTGTGTTCACCCTTTTCGAATTCAAATATTTTTAATTGATGATGCAGGTACGACTGTGGAAGATTATATGAATGCTCCCGCATACGGACATGTTGCTACGATGGATGCAGAAGATATAGTGGAGACGCATGACTCAGCATGTGAGTGCAACTCATGCGTTTTCGATTAGATTTTTATTTGGACTATTAAGGAAATGTAATTTGATATTTTATTACTGATGTCTTGGTCAATGCAAGATAATTGAATATTTTGTTTATGATTATCACATTTAAAATCTCAGTTCATTTAATATTAAGACTTCCGCTATTGTGTATTTACTCTGATTATGGTTGTGGATGTGTATGGTTTAAGCAAACAGACACTACCTATTTGAGATCCTGGTTGAACCGTTGGCTTATTAGCGGTTCATCACACCATTCTGAATAGTACAGAATTGGGGTGTGACAACTTGGTATTAGAGCTCTCAGGCCCTGTCTGTTAAACCAGGATACTACCACAAATGTTCGTGAACTGAGATAGGATAAAAATTTAAAAGCTATAATAATAACACACTTTAAGCACCTGTGTTGTTTGAGACAAAATTTAGAAAGAGAATAATGCATCTATTAAATGAGAAACAAGTTTATATACACTCGAGTGAAAGACAAACGTATATACACGTCAAACAAAAGCAAGTTCATATACAAAGCAGAGTACAGCCCATAACCCGGACAGTTACTCTGCAATACAAAAGAAGAATAAAAAGAAAAAAAAATATATCAATGAGCTCGAGGTGATGGAGGAGGCGGTGCCTCGCGGTGTCTGTCATAGTCCTCAGCAGAGACCCTAGTCAACCAGGCTACCTGAGTCTGGGTCGTCTGGAGACTAGCGGTCAATGCAGCCATCCGCTGGTCAGACGCACGATGGGCATCCAGAAGCTCTCCCACTCTCAGATCCATCGCGCACTGAGCCTCCCTGATCTCGCGCAGTAATCCCATCATATCATCAGATGGTGGCCATGAAGGACCAGCCATGTGTGAAGGACCAACTCCAGTAGAATGTGGAGGTGATGGAGGAGGTATAGCGTTTACATCCATATACATGCGATCCTCATCCCCAGCATCACCCCCATGAACCCCTGCTCCAGCTGCTGCCTCAACGTCGGCCACCTCCACCAAAGTACGAGGACGCACCAGAGCGTTCCTCTCGTCATCACTAACCTGAGCATCCCGCATGCCCATCCTACAGATGGCTTCCCAGTCTAGAACCGATGAGAAGGTCTTCTCCTGAATCCTCTCATCCACTAAATCAACACCTAGGCGGGTAAGCAGGGTGGTGATCAGACGTCCATAGGGCAGGTTGCCTATCTGACCAGGCAGCGTAGCACAGATCATCGTCCTCATAATAATATAAGGGAGGCAGACAGGCTACCTAGTGCAGATACAGTAAAGTAAGTACTGGGTCAACTAGGATATCCTCTCGTAATGTCCACTCTGGGGTATCAGGTTGTGCTGGATGATCTTACAGTACACCCTAGGCTCTAGACGTAGGTTGATCACTTTCATCTCCCAACGATCCTCTCTGATAAGATGACGGTCAATCTCAGCGCGCATCTCTAAAGAAAAGAACTGGGGCTCCCTGGGAGCACAGTACACCAAAGGGTCGTCATGTGATATGCCCAAAAGATCAGCTAACTGCTGGCAGTCGAAGGAAACCTCTACTCCTTTGACGTAGCTCGTGATATTGAGCTCCCTACCCCTCTCAGTGTCATTGTGATCTCCCATCACCTGGAGATTACAATAGAACTGTCTCACCAGATCCGGATGGGTACAGGCGTCGTAGGTAATCACGGGAAGCCAGCCCATGTCACCAAATGCTCTCTCTACATCAAACAAGGCTAGGCTCGCCAAGTCCACACGACGACCTCCCTCTACCTTCTTGCACGCATAGTGCGTATATCAAGTTTTGACCTTGTTAGAGCGGAAGCAGACTGGGTCATGAGACCTAGGAACCTTGGTATGAACCATGTTATCTGCCAAAACAAAGAAAAACATATAATAGATAAAAAATGGTGAAAACCCAAAAACATTTCGGCATTATAACGGCATAAACTGGTCAAAAGCCTCACTTTTCACCCAACCACTTGGGCAGGAGGACTTACATAGTTTCCAAACCATCCTGCAAGGTTCATACAGTTGGAAATTTAATCTAAGAAGAGGGAATTTGAAGAAATGTCAATAAATTTTAAAAATCTCAAAAATTAGGTCAAAATTAGAAATTTTTAAGTTTCTCGATAACCAACCGATGAAACTTGAATATTTTTTAGGGCTTTCATCCATTAGGTGACCAACAGCAAAAGCCCCCAATAAAAATCAAATTTTTACGGTAAGAAAAAGTTTAAATTGAAGAAAACGATATAATTGTGCAAAACCCTAGTTAGGAAACCTTAAAAACATGAAACAATAGAGAACACACCTGAAGAGAAGGAGTGAGTCTCGAATGTACGATAGAATCACCAAACGGGTCGGGGTCGGCACTGTAGCAACTCAGAGGAACGAGTTGAGTCGGAAGACAGGAGAAAGAATGAGAAATGAATCCAAAATCGGGTTTAAAAACCTGATTCTGGATCTTAGGGTCGCATAATTTGACCAAAAGATGCGACCCTACCTCCGACCCCCTCATCGACCCTAGCCTCTCAGTGATCTGACAGAGAACTAGGGGTCAACCCTAGGGTCGGACATATACCGACCCTACCATGGACCCTAGGCTCTCGGTAAGTTGACAGTGATTCTCAGGGTCGCATACCCCTAGGGTCGCATAAGGATCGACCCTACCATCGACCCTATGATGGAAAATATAGTAATTTTGACAAAATGATCTGAAAAATGTGAATATGATATTGATTAGTTGGATTTTTGACTAGAGAACAATTATATTGATTGCCTCACATGTGCTATAGTTACTTACAGACACTACTATCTTCAGAACGAAAAAATGGTTGGGCGAAGAGTAACCAGACAAAGCCGAAACTCTATTCCACCACCACCACCTATGGAGGAAGACAACCATATACATCCTAAAACACAAGAGAATCTGAACACGGCACCGTCCGTAGTTAATGGGTAGACAAATCCTACAAATCTGCCAGCTCCACCTACAGGCCTGGCTACAGTCATAATGAACCTGGCTACAGCCGTAATGAACTTGGCACAACAGCTGCAACAAATACAACAGGTACAAGCTACTATGCAAGCTACTATAGGCATGGCTTTTCCAACTGCACAGACGACACCGATGCCAACAGGACAGGCAAGCACAGTACCAGGGGGAAGTAACATAGTACCCCATGCACCTCAAAATCCCATCATGCAGGCTCAAGTGCAGAACCCTGAAGTAGCTCAAGGTGGTTATCAGTACCAACCACCTATGTATGGGGCCTACGCTCCGTATCAGCTGGACCACTCCAGACTAGTCGAGCGATTCTTGAAGATGAAGCCCAAGGAATACAATGGTAAGCCAGCTGATCCTTTGTGGCCAGCACACTGGATCGATGAAATGGAGAGGAATTTCATGATGATGACAGTTACTGAGGAGGAGAAAGTACTGTGTGCAACGTTCATGCTGAAAGGCGATGCACACCACTGGTGGAAGTCCACACGGATCTATCTGTTAACAAAGCACGCCCAAGTGACCTGGGGTATATATGAAGAGGCATTCTTCGAGAAGTATTTTCCTAGGAGTTTTAGATTCTATAGAGAAAGAGTTCCTGAGTTTGTATTAGAGACAGATGACTGTCGATGTATATCAACAACGTTATGAGGAGCTGTTCTTCTTTGCATCAGTCAGTATGCAAGCAGAAGATACAAAAACCCGAAGGTTCGTCATGGGACTTAGGGGAAGTATTCGTGAACATGTATTAGGACTTGAGAAGAAAGTCTACAACGAAGCTGTACAAATTGCTTGGGTAATAGAGTCGAGCCAGAAAGAGAGCTATTTTGCTCAAAACAGGGGTATTAAGAGGCCAACTAGAAATTCATATAACGGAGGGAATACAAGGACATTCAAACCCTTCTCTACTCAAGGTTTTAATGTTGCAGCCAAGACTACTCCAGTAGCTCAACAGCAACAAAAGCCAAATAATGAAGGAGTAAAATGCTTTATCTGCAATCAAATAGGACATTATTCAAGGGAGTGTCCTAAGCCCAGAAAGCAATCACAGCAAGGAAGAGTTTACGCTGTTACCTCTGAGGATGCTGTCACATCGCCTGATGTGGTCACAGGTATGACCTGAACCATTCATTTTGTGTTACATTGTGTGAACATGTAGACTAAATTAAAACAAATCACAAGTATCATACCTATTAATGGCATCCCTGCCAGAGTACTCTTTGATTCAGGAGCTACTCATTCTTTTATATCTGTGTCATTTGGAAAGAAGCTAAACCTACCCCTCAAATATTTAGACTATAAACTGCTTGTACGGTCGCCGATGGGATTAGAAATGGAATTAGAAAAAGGTTATGGACCATGTCCAGTCCTTATTGACGAGAAAATTTTAGATGCAACCCTGATTCAACTTGAGATGGTAGACTTTGACGTCATCTTGGGAATGGACTGGTTAGCTCGGCATTCTGCAAACCTATTATGTGCCAAAAAGAAGCTGACATTTAAAGACAAGGAAGGAGCAGAGTTCAGTTTTGCGGGAACCAAACTTTCCCGTAAACGAAAGCTCATCCTCTCTGCATTAAAGGCTAGAAAATGCCTCGAGAAAGGAGGAGTTGGGTATCTAGTCTCAGTGGTCGACCTCATCAAGGAAGCACCGCAAATGGAGGATATTGATGTCGTGCGTGACTTTTCAGATGTATTTCCTAAAGAACTACCAGGACTACCACCTGACCAAGCTACAGAGTTTGTTATAGATTTGATACCCGGAGCCGCACCAGTGTCTAAAGCACCTTATCGAATGGCTCCTATTGAACTAAAGGAATTAAAAGTACAGTTACAAGAACTACTGGACAAGGGTTACATTAGACCTAGCATATCACCATGGGGAGTGCCAGTATTATTCGTAAAGAAGAAGGACGGTAGTGTTTGACTGTGTATAGACTACCGAGAACTGAATAAGCTGACAATCAAGAATCTGTACCCATTGCCTCGGATCGATGACCTGTTCGATCAGTTGCAAGGTGCCAAGGTGTTCTCCAAGATCGATCTTCGGTCCGGATACCATCAGTTGAAGATTAAGGATGGTGATATTCCCAAGACAGCATTCAGGATCAGATATGAACATTATAAATTTTTGGTCATGTCTTTTGGATTGACGAACACACCAACAACTTTTATGGAACTTATGAATCGGGTATTCCATGATATGTTGGACACGTCGGTCATTGTATTCATCGATGATATATTGGTCTACTCCAAGGACAAGGAAACTCATATTATGAATCTAAACGCCGCTCTCCAGCGATTACGAAAAGAGAAGCTTTACGCCAAATTTACAAAGTATGAGTTTTGGCTAAATGAGGTCGCATTCCTAGGCCATGTTGTATCCGCTGAAGGAATTAAAGTGGATCCTAGCAAGATTGAAGTTATTGTGAAGTGGGAAGCACCGAAGAGCGTTGCAGAAATTAAAAGTTTCTTAGGTCTAGCTGGGTATTATCGATGATTTGTGGAAGACTATCCCAAATTTCCGTACCTCTCACCAGTTTGACTAAGAAGGGCAAAAAATTTGTTTGGACTGATAAATGTGAGTAGAGTTTCCAAACATTGAAGGTAGATTGATATCTGCTCCGGTCTTGATTATTCCTATACCAGGACAGCCATTTATTTTGTACACTGATGCATCAGGATTGGGTTTAGGATGTGTACTTATGCAAGGGGAACAAGTAATTGCATATACCTCAAGACAACTGAAGAAACATGAGAAGAACTATCCCACTCATGACTTGGAATTAGGGCAGTGGTCCATGCTGTTAAGATATGGAGACATTATTTGTACGGAGAGAATTTCATATTAAATCAGATCATAAGAGTCTCACTTATATATTTAATCAGAAGGAGCTGAATATGAGACAAAGAAGGTGGCTGGAACTGTTGAAAGACTATGATTGTGATATCCAGTATCATCCAGGGAAAGCTAATGTGGTTGCTGACGCACTGAGTAGAAAAGCGATGATAAAATCTCAAGGAGAGGTTAACACAACTGTCGCAATGTGTACTACCAGAAAGGTGTTCAACTACGGTAATGAGCAGTTCTTGATAGATGCACCGGGTGAATCAACCAACCAAGGGTTTATCTATCGGTTTTCAAATATGTTCGTCAGATTGAAGATTGTACCTGATATACTTGATGAAGTGAAAACAACTATTATATTAGACCCTTATCTAAGAATGATACAAGAAAACATCGAAAAAGGTAGGACTATCCCTGAGTTCGCCTTAGACGATGAAAAGGTACTGAAGTACAAAGAAAGAATATGTGTTCCTGAAACAGAAAATTTAGACATTAAACACCGACTAACACCACCGTCTATTCGATACATCCTGGAAGTACAAAAATGTATCATGATCTAAAGAAACTATACTGGTGGAGAGGAATGAAAGCAAATGTAGCTAAGTTCGTGTCTCAATGCCTAAACTATCAAAGGGTGAAGGCTGAACGATAAAGACCTGCAGGACTGTTACAGCCGTTACCAGAACCAGCATGGAAATGGGACTGCATCACTATGGACTTCGTCACTGGGTTACCATTGACTCCCCGAGTAGTTGACGCCGTTTGGGTGATTGTAGACCACCTGACTAAAACGGCTCGATTTATAGCTATACGACCTCAGTATACACTGGAGAGGTTAGCTAAGTTGTATGTGGATAATATTTTTAGATTACACGGTGTACCTGAAAGCATTGTGTCCGACAGAGATCCACGATTTACTTCGAAGTTTTGGTAAGGATTGCAAAAGGCTATGGGTACAACATTGAAGTTTAGTACTGCATTCCATCCTCAGACAGACGGACAGTCAGAGCGTACCATTCAGATTCTAGAAGACATGCTCCGAGCCTGTGTAATTGATTTTAAAGGATCATGGGATGAAAAATTACCATTGATCGAGTTCACTAATAACAACAGCTATCAGGATACTATACAGATGTCACCCTATGAAGCACTGTATGGTAGGAAGTGTCGAACTCCTTTGTTTTGGAATGAAGTTGGAGAACGTAGCATTGTTGGACCAGAATTTGTTGAAGAGAAATGTCAACTAGTCGGCATTATCAAGGAAAGAGTAAGAACGGCTTAGAATCATCAGAAACAGTATGCAGATACTCGACGCTGAGACCTTGAATTTGCCGTAGGTGATAAGGTATTCCTCAAAGTATCACCTATGCGAGGTTTGAAACTGTTCGGACAGAAAGGGAAACTAAGTCCGAGATATGTCAGGCCATATGAGATTCTAGCTAAACGTGGAAAAGTGGCTTACCAGCTAGCACTACCACCATCTATGTCAAGTGTGCATGATGTATTTCATATCTCCTTATTAAAGAAGTATGTCAGAGATCCAACGCACGTTTTGATAGTAGATCCACCTGATTTGATTGATGATTTGACATTCGAAGTAGCAACAACTAAAATCACCAGCCGAAAGGTTCAACGACTACACAACCGTGACATTTATTATGTTAAAGTCACCTGGAGAAGCCGAAATATAGAAGAAATCACATGGAAAGAAGAGAATGCTATGCGAAAACAATACCCTCATCTTTTCGACTTGGAAGGTATGTACAAATTTCGAGGACGAAATTTTTATAAGCAGGGGGGAGTTGTAAGACCTGTACTGAACTAACCGGTCTTACCACCTTGTACTAGGTCTACCTATCATGGTCGAGCCACATGGACCAAGTGCGTGAAGGAAATCACAAGACCATGTATGAAATTGACCCAAAAACATTAAATTAGAGGGTAGGATCGCATACCTAAACAGGTAGGGTCGACCCCACCTTAGCAGGGTCCAACCCATGACTTTTGAGTCCTAGGGTCGGATGACTTGAGACCCTAGGGTCGACGGGTCCTGCGACCCTAGCATCGACCCTAGGATGACAGACAGAAACTGAAAATTATGAAACTTTCCTAATTCAAAGGGAACCTTTCCTAAACTCATTGGGATGGATTTTGGAAGGTTTTCCTCTATAAATAGGATGTCCCTTAGGCTCTTTCACTCCTTTTGAAACCCTAATTGAAAGTGAGAGAAAGAGAAGAGAAGGAAAAGAGAAGGAAAGTTGGAGAAGAAGGCTAAGGAGAAGAGTTTCAGAGGAATCTCTAAATTCAACAAATCTAAGGTATGAAAACATTCTCTATGAATTGTGTAAGACCCTAGAATAGTTTATAAAGAGGGTAGGATCTAGGAGAAACCCAAATCATCCATCCATGGGAAAATTCCAATGGAATCCATGGAGGAAATCATTGTAAACAAAGTAAAGGAAGTAACTTGAAGTTTTGAGCCATAGAACAATCATAGAATGGACCATGAAAGTAAGCCAAAGGATCCAAACATGAATGAGTGGACTGTAGGATGAAAAGTTAACTCAAACTACATATGGTCGCACATAGGGTCGACTGGTATCCGATCCTATCAGACTACAAGATCGACCCCAAGCTCTCGGGAAGTCCAGGGAAGCTATGGTCGCACCTAGGGTCGAGGGATAACCGACCCTATGATCGACCCTACCCCTGGGGTCGCAGATAACTACTACCCTACCTGCGACCCAACCTGCGACCCTAGCAGTACAGTAAGCTTAAAACTGTTGGAATTAATTCTAATTAAAATCTATCGACTTGTTAGGTTTTCCTAGTGATATAAAAGTGATTCTTAAAGCTTGAAAGAAGATCTATACTCAAGCAAAGGTGAGGGAACAAGACCTAAACTAATTGGCTAATAATAAACTGTTTTCGTTTATTGAGTCAAATTCCATGTATGATTCTATGATTGTATGATTGTAATGTGCATATCACATGTCATCTACTATTCCTGTTATTACTGTTCATACATATTTAATTTCTTTTATTTACAACATGATGATGATGATGATGCTAGGAATAGGCATGTGAATGTTTGTGTGTGGTTAGTGTACTTGATGCAAGTGGAGCTGTAAGATCCGTGTTCTAAAACCGGGTCTAAACCATGATTTTATATGATGACAGGTGTCCCAATTATAACCGGACCGGAGGGCGAAGTCGGGTGACAAGCCACTCAAATTCCAGGTAAGAAAAACTATAAAAATGCCTAAAATCTCATACCGGTCTCACTATACTGGTTGCAGTATAGTGCAACCGGTATGTGCCACCGGTATGGGTATACCGATTGGACTATACCGGTTTGAGTGAGTCTGAGGCACTCAGACCGCTATGCCTGATTTTGGCTAGAGACAAACTCCAGTGAGCCTTTCTCTCAGAATGGAAACTTGGAAAGTTTCCAACTGAGGGAAAAGCTTTCCATGGATGGCCTCCCTCTATTAATAGAGAAGGAGACACTCCATTGCTCCTTCTCAAAAACTCTAGCCGTCTAGGGAAGAGCTGAGAAGGAGCAAGGAGGTGGAAGCCGCCCAGGAAGGAAGAGCACGCCGCCAACCGATAGACACCGCCGGTAAGTGCTCTATCCTCTTAGTAATTTTAGGATGTCGGATCGAAGCCGCAAAGCGGCGCAGCGATCCAAAAAGCCTATAATTTCCATTGTTTTTTTCATTCGGATCTAACCTAAGTTTGATACGGCGTTCTAGCCGAGATCCGAAGGCCACTAGAAGGTTTGGACCTTAGTAAAGGATAGGAGAAACCCTAGAGACCTAACCATTAGCCGACAAGGAGGGGAGATCCGAGATCTCGCTCTCGGATCCAAACCGCAGGGTATACCGGTTGGACGCAAGGTCCAGCGGTATGGGCCTGCGGTATATACCGCAGGCACATACAGGTCTCACTCAGTGAGATCTGAGTGAGACCGGTAAGTGCAACCGGTATATACCGGTCGCACATACCGGTTGCACAATACTGCAACCGGTACCTGCGACCGGTATGGTTTTCGAGACTGGTTTGCTTGGCCAAACCTGGTTCTGATCTCTGAAACTTTAATAAATGGAATCTAACCTAAAGATGTGATTATGTAGGACCTGTAGACAACGTGAGTAAGCTCTCTGACGCAGAACGGGATCATTATCACGCGTCAGGTAAGGAACAAGACCCCAAACCTAAATAACTAATTAACAGTAAATTTTTGTGATATAATTTTGTATATGGAAATATATATATTACTTGATGTCTGTGCATCTCACATGCCATGTAGTTGTTTCTTTTATCTTATTATAATCATGCATTTCATATGCTAGGATTGTTGTATGTTTAGGCATGTGTATGCTTTCGTTAGTGTGTGGAATGTGAAGGGGGGTGTGCCCTGGATATATCCACAGCTAACACTTTTCTCATATCGCCTTTTACCTTAGCAAACTCAGTGCGAATAGGGTATCAGGGGGAGGACATGGGATTGTGGTTCTTCTTGCCCACCAGACTCGAGCCCTATCTCTATGTCGTAGGGAGTAGTGCTGGGGTAGGGTCATATAGCATTTACCTTAGCAAACTTGGTGCAAATAGGGTATCAGGGGGAGGACGTGGGATTGTAGTTCTTCCTGCCCACCAGACTCGAGCCCTATCTCTATGTCGCAGGGAGCCGTGCTGGGGTAGGGCCATTGATATTGTATTAACTTATAGGATTGGTTAGAAACGGAACCCACTTGCAAGCCCTTGCCAATAGGGGTTTAGGTATTGGTATGGTATGGGGTATCAGGGGGAGGACGTGGGACTGTGGTTCTTCCTGTCTGCCAGACTCGAGCCCTATCTCCATATCGGAGTGAGTGATGTGGGGCAACAACAGTAGTGTGGTAGGTGCCTGACTGTTGGGTGTGCTCACACTCTCGTGCATGGAGGTGCGGTGGCCGCCAAACCTTACCATAGCATATTTGCAAGTTATACCTGGCCTAAATTGTAATGTTATCTCATGCATATTGTACTGTTGCATTGGTCTTGTACATACTGAGCTATGTTGTGAGCTCATCTGGATATATATTCTTTTTTCAGATTTGAATGCAGGGTACACTGTTGATGACTTCGTGGCTGCTCCAGCATACGGTACTGTTGCTGCCATTGATACCCAGGCAGAAGAGGACGAGCACGATTCGTCATGCGAGTGCTCGTTCTGTGTCTTCTCTCAGTGATTTGGTTATTTTTTGTTAAAGCATTGTAATAAATATTATTTAATTTTGATGGATGATGGAATAAATTGGATATTTATTTAAATTACAATTTAGATCTCGGCTCATTTATTTATTTCCGCTGCTATGTATTATATCTCTGATTTGTTAGACTCCTTGGGAATGATTGGTTGACATGGTCTATTGAGATCCTGGTGTGAACCGTGGTTTAGAGCCGGTCACTCACACTTCTGGTTCAGCCAAAATTGGGGTGTGATAGGGGCATCAGGGGAAGTGTGATGTAGTGCAGTCCTAAGCACTTTAGCCCTATCTCTACTCAAGTTTTGTCCACTAACATCGTCATATCGCCATTACCTTAGCAGAACTATTACATCCTAGGGCATCAGGGGAGGTGGTCTCGGACCGTGTACTCTCTGACTCTGTCGGGAGGCCTTAGCTCTATCTCTATGGATGTATTAAGGGATACTGGGGTGAGGCCTTGGATACACTGTTTGACATTAAGATTGGTTAGTTGCGAGCCCAGTTTGCAAGCCCTCCCCAACAGGGGCTTACGTGTTGGTATGGATAGAGCATCAGGGGAAGTGTGATGCAGTGCAGTCCTAAGCACTTTAGCTCTATCTCTATTCCATGGTGGGTGCATGTGGGGGCGGCAATGGTGTTTGATCCATTGGGCGGTTCCACACATTCATGTATAGAGGTGTGGCGACCTAACCTTTCTATAGCACATTGCAAACTTATATACCAAACCACAGATATGAATTGAATGCATGCATATGTTTGTTGCATTGTTTTGTTTGCTCACTGAGCCGTGATGTGTGCTTACCCTTTTCGAATTCAAATATTTTTAGTTGATGATGCAGGTACGAATGTGGAAGATTATATGAATGCTCCCGCATACGGGCATGTTGCTGCGATGGATGCAGAAAATATAGTGGAGACGCATGACTCAGCATGCGAGTGCAACTCATGCGTTTTCGATTAGATTTTTTATTTGGACTATTAAGGAAATATAATTTGATATTTTATTTACTTATGTCTCGGTCAATGCAAGATAATTGAATATTTTATTTATGATTATCACATTTAGAATCTTAGTTCATTTAATATTAAGACTTCCGCTATTGTGTATTTACGCTATTTGAGATCCTGGTTGAACCGTTGGCTTATTAGCGGTTCATCACACCGTTCTGAATAGTGCGGAATTGGGGTGTGACACATGCATTGTGAGCTTGTATATGCTAATCTCTCACTGAGCCTGTGGTTTTACTCACCCTTGTACGTGCAAAATTTTTATATTTTTTTGCAGGAAATAATTTAGTTGAAAATGATGTGTTTGAAGATGAAGTATCTGAAGATGATTCGCATGATCCTTCATGTGAATGCGATGATTGTCTCTATGGCTAAGGGACAACGTTTTTGAAGAAGAGAAGACGTCTCTATTTGAGAGACAAGACTTTATTAGGACTTTACTTAGATTTAATTTCTGTTATTTACTTTGTTCTGGGCGTTGTTTGACCCGTGAGTATTTTGATTAAGTATTTGGTACTTGGTATTTTTTTATTTATGTCTAAGTTTGAAGACAAATAAACTTTTATTACATTTATCTAATACAATTAGACTTGATTTCTGGTTTTAGTTATTGATTTCAGCTATTATTCTGACTATGCCTTTGATGTTCTCGTAATCTATGTTGTAATTAATGGAAGAGTTGTGATATGTGAGTACTGTGAACGGATTTTGGTGTGGTTGTACTTGCACTGTGAGGAAACCATGGTCATACCAAAATGCCAGAGTTTTAGGGTGTGACAGATACAACCCATGTGCATGCTATATTGCATGCTATATACAAGGAAGTACAGCAACCCACTTTGAAGATCAGCCCGTATTCAGACCTAGGCCCATTTCTGCTCAAGCCCACATGGCCCAAAGACAGCTCAAGACCAAGAACCTGCCTTGGAGCAAGGCCACCCCTAGTTTGGCCCTTTTGATGACAACATGGGCCAAGACTAGACGATCATGGTCTCCCTCTCCTCTTGCTCTCCCATGCACTGCACATTTCCTATACATATTCTTGGGTAGCTACATGTCCCCTACAGTCTTCTACCTTGGAGCTTACATCAAAACACATTGGGATAGCCCCTATGCATTGGAAGTGTTCCTTATTTATATTAATTTTTTTTTTAATTTCTTAAGGTTCAAGTTTGTATTTTAGCCCGTGGATTGTAAGGACATGATTATCATTTTCTATGCTCTATAATACCTATATAAGGCCACTGAATTTAGCTTATAAGACTATAAATTTGATGAATACAATTTGTCTAAGTGCAATATACTTTGAACCTAGAAGAGTTTTCCTTTGAAACTTGAAAAAGTTTCATTCTATCTTTAAAAGAATTGAAATTTTAATCTTCACCTACATCCTAGAAGAGTTGTAGACAACCCTGGGAAATGATTTACATTCTAAAAAATAATTAAGTCCCTCTACCTTTACTCTATTAAAGTTATTTTCTTGTTCTTGTTTTCTGAAAAATTTTCAGAATCTGTTCTTACACTTTCTGTCACTGCTAGCACAATTTCGGATATCTTCCACTCGGAATCTAAGAAAACTTTCTTCACTAAAATTGTAGCCATGTGACTTATCTTTCATTTTCCATTAGAATCAATTCAATACATATGATCTGTATTAAAAAAATTACAACCATTTTTCTGAAGTCACACAAATTTATCAGTTTTTGCACAACTTGAGATTGCTTTTGAAATTGTGTAAATTCACCCTCTCAATCCATTCTTTTGAAAAGCCTAAGTTGGCTTGCATCAAATATCCACAATATCTACCCAACATTCAAAAAATTATGGGCAAAAGAGAACTAGAGAAAGCACAAGTAATGTCCAAAGAATTGTTGGAGACGAGATCCAAAGAATGCACGATATATAAAACGTACTCTAAAGCCAAGAACAACTCTAGAGACTTACTATTAACTATGCAAACTCATCTAGAACACAAATAAATAGCATAGTATATGCCTCAACCAAGGTTACACGCAGAGAACTCCGATTTGCGTTGGATCAAAATCGATAGGGAATCAGCCAAAAACAATCAAGACCCTAGAAATTGGAATAGAAAAGAAAAGGCAAACATTTCCAGAAATTGTAAACAAAAATTATTCAAAATTCTAGTAGATCTAATCACAAAGTATCATTGATTTTTGGGGCAAACTATATGGTTACCCACTTTAGGTTTTAATTTACAAAAACTACATATTCTATGCTCGATGTTGAGGTTTACAAAACTACCTACAATGAATTTATGTATTACTAAAATGCACCAAACAGTATTTTTCCTACAATTTTTTTTACAAAAATTTCTTTTCTTTTCTTAACCACAAGCCCAAGCGGGGATGTCACCAAAATAGAAGGTGGCATCTGATTTAGAAGAAAGAAAAAATCATGTAATGGATTGTGTCTGTATATTGTGTTACAAAGAATGATGTAATCAATTTCAGTGGCCCATTAATAGGAATCCTCCAGATTCTAGAAAGCATGTGGGATTTCTTAATAAAATGGGATTTATTTTATTTTATTTTCTTTTTACTGTAAGATTAATATAATTAGATGGTGTGCGTAACATGCATATGGAAGCCCTCAATATTTTTTGGGTTTTATTATACAAGAAACACTTGTGGTTAAGTATAAACTCAAAACCCATCTATACCATTTTGCCTTGTAAAACATGCTTCTTAGCTTCCGTTTATTTTGAAAAAGGTAGATGTAAAATTGTTTTATCACAACCAAAAATGTGAAAAGAGGCATTGAAGGATAAATGTGTTAATTGATCGGTTTTGGTTGGGCTAATTAATTCCAATCATTTTAAGCCCCGAAATCATCACGTATCGTTTAACTAATTGGTCTTCACAGGTCAGAAATTAATCTACTTATAATCTGTTCAATATTGAATGATTAAACCACCACTTTTTTCGATGGATAAATAACCATCCCAACGTATTTATAGAATTGTGTCACTTACAATCTTTAGTTGCTAATCAATGTGGGAGTAAGGTCGTGTAGACAGCAAAAGAAATGAATGTATGCAGTGTGAAAGACTTAGTCCTACATCAGAGAAAGAAAGCGTTAGAGACTCTCTCTCTCTCTCTCTCTCTCTCTCTCTCTCTCTCTCTCTCTCTCTCTCTCTCTCTATATATATATATATATATATATATATATATATATATATATATATATATATATATATATATATATATATATATGAAAAGAGATGTCTCTTTTAGCGTAGGAGTTGTTGCCGTTAGTAATCGCCCAAGCTACCTCCAAGAAAGGAAGCAAAAAGGCAAGTGAGGATGAGATCGAAAACCCTAAGACTCCTCTAATGTCTAAATTAGAACCAAGAACAAGCAGTTATCGAGTTCGGTATGAGAATACGAGCTCCGAGTAATAGCAGTGAGGGTTTGAGTGTAACGAATCAGATCCGCTTACCTTAAGGGTGTGTTGCATTTATAAAAGAGACATCGGGTGATGTAAATTCAGATTTGCCCTTGAGGGATTTGGCATGATTTGCTACCTTGCCGTAATTGTCGGGCAACTAAGTGAGCTGCTATGAGCTACTATGTGGGCTAGAGATATGGAACAGATAAGGAAAGTTGGAGTATAGCCGCATCTCAATCCCTGATATCTCGCAATCGGTTGAGGGAGCGTGAGCTGGCAATTGTTGGATGAAGATATCTAGGGAGTCTTCTTGACTTTGCGATCTTTGTAGTCGAATGACATCGCCAACTGGCTCTACTGAGTGAGGGAATGTTGGTGATCTAAGCTGACTCTGATTGTTATCCCGAGATCGACACGATTGAATCCTGATGTGGCTGATCATACATCTTCTTGCAGTTGGGACACGTGTCTTGATGCATGTCTTTTTCAGATTGGCAGATCATTTTACCCCAACAATAGTTTTACAATCAATTAATCTCATGTAGGTTGGAGAATGAAAACGTTGAGAGAAATAAGTTATCAAAAGAGACGTAGAAACTTAAAAATACACCAGGCCACTTGACCAGCTTTTAATTGGTCTAGATCTATTTAGGTCAATTTATATACTTGATCGGTTTTGGATTGGACCATGTTTATTTTCTGATGACACCAGTAACGATCAATTAATACATCAATTGACCATTTATTTTAATCTTTTTCAGTCAGCCCCATCTATTTAACCAATGCATGCTGGGTTGATCAATCCCGATCCTCTCCGACTGCTGGGCTGCCCAATGAGTTAGGATCATTCGGCGCACGGTCATGCATCGGGATGTGTGCCTAGTGACCCCACACTTACCGTTTTACCTTTTTTTTTTTTTTTTTTTTGGTAAAACATAAATTCATTCAAGAAACAAAGGACAGGTTACAGCCAATACTTCAAATCTACATAAATCATGAAGCCATGGAGAGGAAATAGGCCAAAATATCATACCCGAAACTGACATAGCCTTCCCAGCCAAGGAATGAGCCACAGAATTAGCCTCCCTTGGAACAAAATTCAAAGCACATTCATCAAACAGAGAAGTAAGGTAAATAATATCATCCCTAATTGGCTGAATCTCCCAGTCACACTGAAGATGAGGATTCCAAAGATTTTGGATCAAGGAAAGACAATCCGATTCCACTTGGATCTTCAAGAAACCATTATCAAAGGCGAACTGCAATGCTTTCCGAAGAGCAAGAGCTTCCCCCATGTTAGAAGAAGAGCAAGCAACATCCTGAGAGAAAGCATAAAGGGGGTTTGCAAAACAATCTCTAATAACAAATCCAATACACCCAAAGCCTCATCATCTCTGAAGGAAGCATCAGTATTAATCTTGACCCAGTAAGCCGGCGGAGGTTTCCACAAAACTGTTTGAGGAGGGCTAATGTCTCCTTCTCCACTAAGAAAATCTAGCTTTTTGGAAGAAAGAGAGAATTCTACAAAGGCCGATTCAGCAAAATTAATAATCTCATAAGAAGTCCAATCTCGCCTTTGAAAAACCAAGTCATTGCGAGCCTTCCAAAGATACCAAAGAATAAAAGCAGCAATAGAAAAATGATCGAATCACCTTCTTCTTAGAGGACCGAAACCAATAGTCCCAACTATTAATCCAATGAGATAAGGAAATATTTGAGTTCTGATCATTTCTATATGAAAGTGAAGACCCAAACCAAACCGCTTTTGCAAAAGGACCTGTCTTTGATTACCTCCACATCATTGGCAAAGTGCATCCACAGGTACCTGTCTTTGATTCAAACCCTCCCCAGAAGCCAAACCATGAGCACAAACTCGCCACATAAATGATTTGATTTTTGGTAATGTAGAGGAAGACCAAATCCGATGCCAAACACACTGGGAACAAGCTGCCAAGAAGGAGTCCGAGAAGATGAATGTTGTTCTGGTGATCGTAGACCACCCTAGCCTAGGGGCGAAAGGTAGCCTCCCTCCGGTCGCCTTGTTCTGGCTCACGCTTTTATATAGGGGTAAGGCTTTTCTCCTTATCCTATTCCAATCTATCAAGAATATTGGAAATTAGGTGATATGCATATTTAACTGAGAACTTTCTAGATTTGTCACCATTCTAAATAAATGTATCTTGAACTCGGATAAATCTAAGGAGGATTTGAAGAATGGCCTTTTTAACATATTGTAGAAACAACTCATCAAGAAGATCCACTTTCCAAGTTCGGTTAAGGGGGTCAATTCAATCTAAAACCCACTCAATATGGCAATTAAGAGGTTTAATGCAAGGAGGCTTGAATCCGGGAAGGGATGGGATCCAATTATCATCCCAGATTCTAAGTACCGTAGCCAATCTGCCATATAAGGTCTTGGATCAGAAATTTCCTTCTTTCAAGAATGCTTCTCCATGCCCAAGATGGCTGACTTCCCAAATTAACGTGAAGAAAATCTTTATGAGGGAAATAAATAAATTTAAAAAATTTTGCCCAACTGGAATTAGGGGAAGTCCACAGCCTCCAAGCCAATTTCGTGAGCAAGGCCAAATTTTGAATATAAGGATCTCACAATCATAAACCCCATTTTATCTTTGATTTACACAATCTGTCCCAGGCAATCCAATGAATGCCTTTCTTTTTTGTGTCATCTTGCCAAAAAAAAAGTCTATTGCTGCTTTCCTAATGGAATGGTGATAAGATAAAGGCAATTTAAAATGTGATGCAGCATAATTTGAGGTGGGTAAAATAACTGATTTAAGAAGTACCTCTTTACCCACACGAGAAAGAAGCTTACTCTTCCAATTTGAAATCCTCCAAGATGTACGATCCAAAATGTCTTTGAAGCAAGATTTTTTTGAAATCCCAAATTCAGAAGGGAGACTGAGATACTTAGTAGGTCCATCACCATAAGAAATTTTTGGAATTCTAAAAAACCACCTCTTGAACTTGATTTGGGTATTGGGGCTGAAAGTAATGCTTGATTTCTTTAGATTGATGCTTTGGCCTAAGGTTCTACAATATAAGTCTAGACAGTCCTTGAGATGCATAATATCTTTCAAATTAACTTGAGAAAACATGAGGCAATCGTGGCAAAAAGCAGGTGAGTAATAGGAGTAGATCGGATTTTAATCTTGAAGCATTTGAGATCACCATTGTCAACAGAGTGTTGGATAATAGAGGATAATGTCTGGCTGCAAATAATAAATAAAGCAGGAGAAAGGGGATCTCCTTGACGAATTCCCCTATTAGGAGGGAAACTCCCCCTCTCAGCACCATTCACAATCAATGTATGACACAGATGTAATGCATCTCATGACTCATTGGACCCACTGGGAATGGAAGCCTAGTTTAAGTAGAATTCCTTCAATAAAGGGCCACTCCAATCGATCATATGCTTTTTGCATATCAAGCTTGAGGGCCATAAATTTTCGTCTCCCCTTCTTTTTCTTTTTGATGTAATGGAATGCCTCATGTGCTATGAGAATATTATCGGATATACTCCTATTAGGAACAAAAGCTGATTGTGAAGGAGATATAATTTGATCCAAGCCTCCTTTGAGGCGCTCAGCCATGATTTTGGAAATGAGTTTAATACAAACTTCACTCAAGGTAATTGGTCTGAATTGATCAATAGTCTCAGGTTGAGAAACTTTAGGTATGAGACATAAATATGTTCTGTTAAGATCCTTGTACAATTGACCACCTTTGAAAAAATCTTGAATAAAATCAATGATCTCAGATTTAATGGTGTCCCAAAATTTGTGGAAAAGGATGGGAGGGAATCCATCGGGACTAGGGTTTTATGAGGTGCCATAGCAGAAAGGGCATGTTTGATTTCTTCCTCTTCAGGGATACTATATAGCCACTCATTAAGATCCTTTGAAACAATTGGGGAAACAAGATTAAGGGTATTGGATAAGGCCCTATCATCAATGCCACCAGTAGTAAATAAATTCTTAAAGTGAGAGTTTATTACCTCATAGACTTCTGATTCAGATTTAGTTCAATTTTCATTTGGCAACTTGAGATGAAGGATCTTGTTGTAATGTCTCCTTTGAATGATGGTAGCATGGAAAAAAACTAATATTTTTGTCTCCACAATTGAGCCAATCTATTTTGGATTTCTGAGCCCACATCATCTCTTCACGAAGTAACAACTCATCCAATTGCTTAATCAAGGCCGATTCAGATTCTTGGGAAAACTCAGAATCAGGACTGCTTTGAAGATTCAACAATTTTTGCTTGCTTTGCTTAATCTAGTCCTATAAATTGCCAAAAAATATCAACATTCTATTTTTTGAACGTGTTTTTGCTTTGTTGAAGTCTTGAGTGCAAAGTGTGACCCGATGATTCCAGATAAGAACCTTTCCATACATTCTTAACGACTCTAGAGCAATCAGGATGCCTCAACCACATTGTCTCAAATCTAAAGGGCCTTACACCTCTAGAAATTCCTGTTAGAAAATTATAAGTTTAGGGTTTCCGTTCTGACATACTTGATCGAGATTCGATCCAAAACTTGAGAAAGATTTCTCTTTTAATTTAACCATTCATTATCAGTCTTTATAATCGATCTTCATCGATTCTAGGTCTGTATGGTTGGCTCTGATACCAACTGTTAGAAAATTATAAGTTTAGGGTTTCCGTGAAACCCATTCTCCATCCATACAGTTACCTAGAACACAATAGAGAAACCATAAACAATGAATATAAAGACATACCTGCCTATGAAGAGATTAATTTTCATATGCTCCACGACGCTCCAAGCTTTGATCGAAATCCCTCGGCTACAGTCTTCCACAGCCTCCAGAGGATATCCTGACGTCTCTTGCTAATGGGTGCAGAGAACTGATTAACCGTGGCTGTGGGGACTCTAACCCTGTATTTATAGAATACAGATGTAACCCTAAAACCCTTCCCACAATAGAATTAGGGTTACCAAACCTATCTCATACCGTGTGACGAACCAAACCAAACCGGTTATACCGTGTCAATCAGATTCCCACTGAATTAACTAGTTTAAGTAATTAATTAAGCCCACATAAATCTAACAATTCCACCATCGGTATCCTCAAGGAGAGGGTGTAAGCAGTTTAAATAGATCATCTTTGGGTTTCCCCCATGGGATTTCCCATGAACCCTAACAAACACACTACACAGATTACTAGAATACAATGGGTATGGAAAAGAGATGATTAGAGACATACCTCTTGCTGTAGATTGATTTTCGACCGTTTACCTTCTATGATTTGAATGCTTTGAATGTTGGAAAGCTTGGATCAAAGTCTTCCACAGCCTGTCGGGATCCCTTGACCTTCTCTCTGCGTATGGGAACAGGAGAAGAAAATAACACCGTGGCTGTGGGGACTCTAACCATTGGTATTTATAATACCACCCCCAACCCTGGACCTGTCCCACAGTGGACCAGGTTGGTTCATCTCCAATCATACTTAAACCGGTTTATCCGTAACTAGACTCCCACTGAATCAACTAACCTTATAATTAATTAAGCCCATAAAAATATCTTACAATCTCCCATTTGGGCTATATTAATTATAAATTCACCATTAATCCAATATGGCCATGGAATCTAATTACACCAAAGCCATCCTTTACTTTGATTCAGTTATCAAGCCTACCAATGTCGAACAACAGCGGAAAGTACTCCTACACATCCGGTGTACCCCCTATTGTCAGTCACATACAGAGGTTTACTTAATGACATAAATCACTTTGAGATGAATACTTGAGTCCAATGATCGAATTACCACGATCCCGTTACCTTAAAATCCTTATAGGTCAACGCACTTTGATATTATCCAACTTTATATAGGCAAACCGCCTCCAATTTGGACTAATATCTTACTTTAGTTTACCGCCTTCTTTGGCTAAATACCGTCTTCTTTGGCTAAATACCGCCTTGTAATTTTGACATGTCTTAAATAATCAATAATACATACAAGCAATAAATGCTCACCAATAATCTTGCCCATTAAACCACAGACAGAACAATCAATTACAGATAAACCATCAATTACCAGATCTCCCACTAACCAAGCAGATCTAAACACTCCCACTGACTAAGAGAATCTAAAGACTCCCACAGATAAAACCTTTTCAACTATTCCAAGAAAACCTTTTCAACCTGTCTCTACATTGCCCTAGAGATCAACTATGACTGGTACAACTAGTCAAACCTAAGATTGCACAGTCAAACATGAAAAACTATTCACCACATCGCATAACAAATACAATCAACATTACATGCAATCATTTACCTTACAACATCACAGGCATAATTTCTTTTAATTTAATTGAAAAGAAAAACTTTACATTCTGATATTTCAAATAATATCATTACATTTTAATATGGGAACAATATGCTAAGTCAAACAATAAACATAAAACAAAGTAAAATCAAAAGCATAAAAAACATTTGAATGTAAAAGAAACTTTACAATATTCAAGCCAACAGTCTTCAAGACCCTCCTACCCCAAAAATCTAGGGAGTCCTAGAACCATTATCTCCTTCTAGATATACTTATCTGACTTAACAGTACTTGGTCAAACCACCTATCTTTTGTCAATCTACCCATCTATGAGTAATCCACCTTAGAGTTACCCAACAACAATCTTATCACTAGCTATTTCTCCCCTTTGGTAATGTAAGCCACCTAGATCAGAATATATATATATTCTAGCAAGTAATGGAATATATTTAATATATCAATTACATTGGTCTCATTGTCCTTGAGTTTTTCAATGATAATTAACAGCTCCGAAAAATACTTCCTCACATCACCATTTCCAGCATAACTGGTACTAGAGAAATAGGTTAATAAACTATCTTCCGAATCCCTTTGCAATATTTCTCATCTTAATACTGCTACACATAACCTCAATAGTAGAATACCTCACAACTTATGTAAACCACTATGAAAGATACATCTAGGTCAAACGATCCTAGACTAGTCTCCAACCTTTTCATAATAAATTTTATTCTTTGTCCCAGAAAGAGAAAAAATAGATATCAAAACATTCTTTGGGACAGTCATACTTGGATGAACACATCAGTGTATGAGTTTAAATACAGTATCAAATAACTGAGGACTCATACATATATCCTTTACTTGCATTAACCATATAAAATTTTAATGCAAATAAATATCCTTTTTCAAGAGTTAACCAACTACACATTCTCCTTTGGGATAAACATGCAGTGGTCTTCTCAGTTTCTGTGCAATAACTGCGAAAGAATAACGACTCTCGAAAATCTCACCACCTTTGGGTTAATGAGACTCCCTAAAGTCAAAACCCTTTCATGCAAATAAATATCCTTTTTCCAAGAGTTAACCAACAACACATTCTCCTTTGGGATAAACATGCAGTGGTCTTCTCAATTTCTGTGCAATAACTACGAAAGAATAATGATTCTCGAAAATCCCATCACCTTTGGGTTAATGAGACTCCCTAAAGTCAAAACCCTTTCAATTCATGTGCATGAACATACCTTTAACTTTGACAATGCCACATTTGGGTTAACACTGACTTTCTTAGCTGCTTTTCACACCATAAAGAATAGTGTATTAAAATATATCCTTTATTGTATATGTAAATGTACAAATTTGGGATTTGAGGACTACCATGATAGAACTGAATGTACCACTTTGGTGGATTCCATCCAATCTTCACATGACACCCACAAACCTTAATTTGATTAAAACTTGACAATGCCACCTTTGGGTGTACATCGCCCTTACACAAGCATTTACAAATACATGAACTTTGAATTTGAAGACATCATGATGAAACTAGGTGTACCACTTTGGTGGGTTCCACCCAATTCCACAATGATATCCCCAAACCCTACTTTGCAACACATTGTGGGTCAATAAATAAAATTTCATGCACACATAACCTTCTACATGCATCTGGTACAAAAATAACTGATAAATAAGCAGAAAATTGCAAACCGGATTAATTTGGGGCACCTTTTAATCAAAAATAAATTTCCCAAATCACCAAACTATTTCAAACTATGTACCAAACTGTAGAGCATCAAAATACGAAACCAACGCAAAAAACCGCGTCAAAATCCGACGCTCCTAGCTCTCACAATCGTCGTTCAAAGTAGGCTTGAGCATTATTGAAACCTGAACCGGCTAGAACCGGTTCATCCGGGTTCGGTTCGGTCTGTCCGGGTTCGGCTATGGGCGGACCGAACCCACAAAACCTTCTTTTTTTTTTTTTTTTAAGCTTTGGTCCAGACCAAACCAAACCGGTCTGGACCTAAACCGAACCGTAAACCGGCGGTCCATCCACCGGTCCAACCAACTCGCAATTCGGGTCAAGTATCGGGTCAATGGGGTGGGTTTCCGGGTCATTTTTCGGGTCTATGGGTCGGGTTTCCGGGTCGAAGTCTCGGGTCACCTGATCGGGTTTCCGGGTCAAAATCCCGGGTCGGTGGGTCAGGTTACTGATTTGGCCTGGCTGGGTTTACCCCCATGTCCGGACTGGGCCTGGGCTGGGCCAGACCTGGCCCGGCTAGACTGGGCCTGGCGAGCCGCGGCTGGGTAGACTCGGCCCGAGTCAACCCAGCCAACCCGTTAGGGTTCACGAGTTAGCGCCGAGTCGACCCGGCGATGACTCGACGCCGTCAGATTTTTTTTTTCCAACCGGCGCGTGAATCTCACTCGCCTTTTCAGGCGGCGCGTGAGGGCACGTGGGGTGGTTTTCGGCGACCAATTTTATGTCGCCGGCTCCGTCTCTCCGAGTTCTACAATCCTGTATAATTTCTTTTGCTTTTTAATGGTCTGAAAAAAAAAATTTCAAGGTCCAAACCCTAGACAGGTTCGAAGAGAATTTTGAGAGAATAATCTCTCCCCTTTATTTGAATTCATTCAAACATAAAGTTTTAACAATGCTTTCCCATGATTCTAGATCTGTGTAGGTGGCTCTGATACCACTGTAAGCAGTTTAAATAGATCATCTTTGGGTTTTCCCATGGGATTTCCCATGAACCCTAACAAACACACTACACAGATTACTAGAATACAATGGGTATGGAAAAGAGATGATTAGAGACATACCTCTTGCTGTAGATTGATTTCCGACCGTTTACCTTCTATGATTTGAATGCTTTGAATGTTGGAAAGCTTGGATCAAAGTCTTCCACAGCCTGTCGGGATCCCTTGACCTTCTCTCTGCGTATGGGAACAGGAGAAGAAAATAACACCGTGGCTGTGGGGACTCTAACCATTGGTATTTATAATACCACCCCCCAACCCTGGACCAGTCCCACAGTGGACCAGGTTGGTCCATCTCCAATCATACTTAAACCGATTTACCCGTAACTAGACTCCCACTGAATCAACTAACCTTATAATTAATTAAGCCCATAAAAATATCTTACAGAGGGTTATGATCAGATCCTATAGCCATTATTACTTGGACAGTAGCCTCATTAAAATGAGTTCTCCATTCCACATTTGAGAAAGCACGATCCAATTTAATTCTGATGTTCTCTTGACCAGCCCTTTTGTTGTTCCATGTAAATTGTGGTCCCTTTGAAGGAAGCTCCAAAAGTTGGCACTGATCCAACATATTTCTAAAAGCTTGACAATCTATCTAAGATACTGAAGGTCCACCACTTTTTTCTTTCCACGAGAGAACATAATTAAAAGGAAAATTTTCATATACACCCCAATAAGGATTGGAAACATCATCTACCTCCATAAAATTACAAAAACCTCATCTAGTACCCAAAAAGTTTGTTCCGTTAATCAACAAAGTCCACTCCGTTAACAAAATTCCGTTAGTTGCTGATGTCAGTTGCGCTGAACATTTTAATGGACCATACTACCCTTTTAGGTTTGTTAAAAGACTAAAATACCCTTTTATTCATTTATTACCTTACCCCCAAATTTCCATTTCCTTTCATAACAGTGAAATTGGAAAAAAAAAATCAAAACCACTCTCGAGTCCTCTGTTTACGAATCCTAAGTGGAGTCCAACCCAAGATTAAAGTAATCGGTATCTGCAAGCTATAAAACGAGATCCACATTCAGAGAGTAGGGCATTTCGAGCTTGAGTAGCAGAACAATGGATACGATTTTGATGAAGAGGAAACCAGGCTTCACTGTCCACATAGCCGGCCGTCTAAAAACCATATCTAGTTGATTTTTGAAACAAATCGACCATCTTCTCTTCTTTAAATTTTAGATTTTGCATCTCTCAACACTCACCCCCTTTATTCAAGATCTCCTCTCTCTCTCTCTCTCTCTCTCTCTCTACTTTAAACTGATATAGCAATTGCAGATGAGAAAAGAGAAGGAGAAGCGAATCTACCAGTGACTCATTCGAAAACAATCAAAAACTCAAAACGATGGTAGAAACAAATATTGAAATTGCTATCGAAGAAAAAAATACAAGAAAACATCGATTAAATCCTTAAAAGTGAACTCCCTTGGTGTCCCTGGTATTAGGGTTCACTGAAACTAAATACAAAATGGGAATCGTAAATTTCGATAGATAAAAAAACAAGAGTTGCAGCGGTGGTGTGCAGGCGTCGAAATCGGGGATGTCAAAATTCGAGTCTGAACTTTGGTTTAGTTCTGCTCTGCCTTGGTTGATTAAACTGTGTTCCCATTTCATGTCTTTCCGTTGTAGAAATTATTATAGAAAGAAGACTGAAATACCAGGAAATATACCAATAGATCTTCTAAAGAGAAGAAGCAACTGGAATTCAGGGAGGGAAAAGAAAAGAAAGATTAAAAAGATGAGAAATGTCATCGGCCTACAACTTTACTTCTTGTCCTGCTTCGTATTACTGGGTTGTTCTTCCCAAAGTATCATTGCAAGGGACACCATAACTCTGAATTAATCAGTCAGAGATGGGCAAAGCCTCGTATCTTTCGGTGGAACATTTGAATTGGGGTTCTTTAGTCCCACTGATTCCAATAACAGATTCATTGGGATTTGGTAGAAGAAAATATCAGTTCAAACTATTGTTTGGGTTGCAAGATAGTAGCAGTTGTTTGAAGCTTTTGTCAAATTCAGATCGCAAGGACCAAAGGAAGTGGAGAAAGCTCCAAAAACTGGAAAGGCGAAAGCTGAAAGCCTGAGAATGAACTGAAACTTAAAAGCTTGCAAAGGATCTTCTTTCCTCTTTGCCTCTTTGGTTGTTAAAATCAGCAATTCAGCACCTTGCAGATACTTGAAAAGAAAGTGATTGTTTCTGTACTTTATGTATTTGTAATTGTCCCTTTTTCACCCAAAATGTTTGTTCGTTTTCTCTTTTTCACAAAAGGCGGTGGGGGAGTCGAGCAGAGCAAACCATGAGCGAAGGAAGGGGAAAAGTGAAAACCGACGACAAGGCATAGGGGACCAATGTAGAGGGGATTAGGGTTTGGGCGAGAGTGAAATGGAAAGAAACACAGTTCCATTACAAAGGTCAGATTAGTCATTCATTATATTATTTTAATTTTTTAATTTTTAATATGAAGGGTAAAACTGTATTTCAATAATTCTGTCAGTTAATTGGATGTGATTGAGGTTTTGCAATCTTGTGGGGTTAGATGAGGTTTCCAATCCTTAATGGGGTGTATATGAAAATTTTCCTAATTAAAATCCCCCATATAGAGCCACTTATCTTTCTGATTATGCCCAGGTTTTCAATTTGTTGCCAAACCCCAATCCTTTTTGATTTAATAGGATCCCCATAAACTGCTGTAACATGTTAGAAACCTAAGCTTTCAGAAGAAGAACAGAGTGACCAAGGAAAAACAGAGTGATGAAAAATGAATTTCTCAAATTACTTCTTGTGTTTAGACTATAGAGATCCTACTATATATACACATGCCACGTAGGCCTATTACAAGAATTTAAATAAAGAACATGACACATGTAATGTCATGTTAACATCCCCCTGCAAGCTGATGAAGAGGAACGCAAGCCAAGCTTGTTAAGAAGAAAAGTGAGTGGGCCTTGACCCAAAGCCTTTGTAAGCATATCAGCTAACTGAAGTTTGGAGCTAATATGTAGTGAGCGAATCAAGCCACGCTGGATCTTCTCGTGAATGAAGTGGCAATCTACTTCAATATGTTTCGTATGCTCATGAAAAACTAGATTGGCCGATATATGAAGTGCCGATTGATTGTCACAAAACACCAAAATGGGAAGAGAATGTGAGAGGCCCAAATCCATAAACAAGGTCTTCAACCAAGAAAGCTCACATGTCAACATAACTAGCGCACGATATTCTGCCTCAGCAGACGATCGAGAAACAGTGTGTTGTTTCTTTATTATCCAATGAAATTGGACTAGTACCAAGAAATATGATGTAGCCTGTGGTGGATCTTCTGGTAAAAGGGCAGCCAGCCCAGTCTGAATCACAATAGCCCGATAAGGCTGGTGCTATGTTGTATCGCATATAAACATCAAATGAAAACAAACCTTTAAGATATCTAATGACCCGTATAGCAGCTTGAAGATGCGGTTCCCGTGGGGCATGCATAAATTGACTCAATATCTAAACGGAAAAACAATATCGAGCCGAGTATATGTCAAGTATATAAGGCAGCCCACTAAGCGCCAATAAGTGGTAGGATCTGGTAGGAGAAGGCCCGAATCATTGTGTAGTTTGAGATGCTGCTCCATTGGAAATGGGCTTGGTGTCACACCCCATCCGACTGAACCAGAAGTGTGAGTGAACCATCACTGAACCAACGGTTCACAACAGGATCTCAATAAGACAGTGTCCACTCATACAAACCATTGCACATAACCATAATCAAAATATAATAAAATACAGCGGAAGTCTTAAATTAAATGAACTGATTCTATTGATAAATAAATTATCCAGTTATTCAAAATATCAAAACATAAATAATTATTCTTACATCCCAATTATAAATCCAACTAAAAATAAATAAAGAAACAAAACCAACATCCTAGAGGTACACGCAGAAAGGGTACTCGCATGAAGCGTCATGCTCGTCCTCCCCTGCTTCCACTTTTAAAGCAGCAACACCTCCATATACTGTAGCGTTCATGTAGTCTTCCACAGTATAACCTGCATCAACATTTAAAAACATGTATATATACAAGGGTGAGCTCACAACTTAACTTAGTAAGACAATCAGACAATGCAACAAACACATGCATGAGTAACATTCACATTATGGTCTGATTTTAAGTTTGCAATGTGCTATAGAAATGATTGGCGACCACCACACCTCTAAACACGAGTGTGTGAAGCCGCCCAATGGATCAAACACCACTGTCGTCCCACATACACCCACCATGGAATAGAGATAGAGCTAAAATATTCGGATCAAACATCGCCAACACTTCTCCTGCTGCCCTACCCATAACAACACGTAAGCCCCTACTGGCGAGGACTTGCAAACTGGGCTCGCAAATAACCAATCCTATATGTCATCACAGTAGGTTATATCCCAACACAGCTCCCTACGGCACAGAGACAGAGCTAGAGTGGCCAGGCCGGAGACCACAGTGCCACTTCCTCCCCCTGATACCCTACCCGCACCAAGCATGCTAAAATAGAAATGATACGAAAAGGTGCTAGTGTGAGGAATGATCCCAGACCCCAGGCCCTTCCCATTCCACACACCAACAAAAACAATCACATGTCTAACAATCACATCCTACCATAGCGAGTATGCATGAACAATATAATAACTGAAAGTAAAGATGACATGCGAGTATGCACAAACATTAGTCCATAGAATCATCATTATTAACAACGTTTTACTATTATTAAATTATTAGGGTTTAGGTCTAATTCCCTTACCTGACGCTTGTTTGATAGCTTGCTCCGCATCACAGAATCCAAACTCGCTATCACAAGGTCCTACATGATGTCAAGGTTGGATTAAAATTAGTTTCTTAGGGTTTACATTGGTCGAAAAACCAACTGGATCAAAAACACTCCTCATAGTACAGACCGATCGCAGGTACCGGTTGAAGGTATCGTTCGCGGCACTATGGGGAAAGGTTCGACCAGTATGGTCGACCGGTCCCCATAGACCAGTCGTCAAGAGGTACCGGTCACAGTACCGGTCGCATAAGGTGTGACCGGTATGGTCGACCGGATGACTCCGGAAGACCATACGCTTGGTTCTCGCCTTCCGTCGGTCACCCCCTATTGATCCTAGGGTTTCTCCAATACATTCTAGGTCTGAGCAATGAGTTAGAGTTGTTTCAAACTCTATTCAAGTCTAGTTTCGATGATCCTCAGCTTAGAACTTGAATCAAGGGTTTATCGAATGTATTAGGGTTTGACGGTAAATTTTTATTTAGATCAATACCTCGCCTTGCATGGTATTGATCCATTCATGACTTAACTTAGAGGAATAAGAACTTACCGTTGGTTCACAATAGAGTGTTCTTCGTCCAACGACAACGGAGGCTCCTCGCCCTCCTTCCTTGGCTCTTTCTCCTTCTTCGATCTCTTTATCCTTTCTAGGGTTTGTGAGAATCAATGAAAGAGATTTTAGGAGGTTTAGGGGTCCTTAAATAAACTAGGATTGAGTTTAGGAAGTCCCCCTTACGTTAGGAAAGTCCTAGGGTTTGATATTTGGAAAATGGTACCCGCAGAGATCCGATTTCGGATCTAAGCAGTCTACCTGCGCAGACATACCGGTCGATCAGTACCATCGATCGATACCATTGACCGGTATGAAATATTTCATACCTTGGGTCCATTTTCGTATCTGATTGTCATCCGTTCGTCCTGTCTGGCCCAGTGATGATTGGAAGACCTATTACGACATGAATTAAAGGTTTAGATCAGGTTCATAGAGTGCGGGTCTTACAACTCCCCCACCCTTAAAAGAAATTCTGTCCCTGAAATTTGCATGTAGGTTTCACAACTCCCCCACCCTTAAAATAAATTTTGGCCTCGAAATTTGTTCGTACCTTGTTCGTCAAAAAGGTTAGGGTATTCCTTTCCATCGCATTTCTTCCTCCCAAGTGATTTCTTCTACATCTTGACTTTTCCAATGCACTTTCACATAATGGATATCTTTACTTTGGATGTTGTACCTTTTGTCTTATAAGTATCACAGGTACCACTTCAAATGTCAAGTCCTCTGTTAATTCTGGTGGCTTTGCTGTCAAGATGTGCGATGGATCCCTGACATACTTCTTCAATAAAGAAACATGGAACACATCATGAACGCTTGACATGGATGGTGGTAGAGCTAGTTGATATTCCACATTACCACGTTTGGTCAAAATCTCGTATGGTCCCACATACTTGGGGCATAGCTTTCCCTTCTTACCAAACCGTTTCAGACCTCGCACTGGTGATATCTTCAAGAATACCTTGTCACCCAGTGTAATCTCCAGATCTCGATGTTGGTTATCTACATAGTGCTTTTGTCAAACTTGAGCTGTCTTAACTCTTTCCTTAATTTGATCAATCACTCGACAAGTTTCTTCGATGAACTCCGGTCCTACAATCCTTCTCTCACCCATCTCATTTCATAATAGAGGTATACGATATTTCTTCCCATAGAGTGCCTCATATGGAGCCATTTGGATCGTAGCCTAGTAACTATTTTATAAGCAAACTTAATAAGCGATAGCTTCTCGTCCCAAGCTCTTTTGAAATCTAGGGCACACGCTTGGAGCATATCTTCTAAGATTTGAATAGTTCTTTCTGACTGCCTGTCTGTCTGAGGATGAAAAGATATACTAAACTTCAACTTGGTTCCCATGGCTTTCTGTAATCCTTCCCAGAACTTTGATGTAAAACGGGGATCTCTGTCAGATACTATACTCTCTGGGACGCCATGAAGTCTGACTATATTATCCACATATAGCTTGGCCAGCTTCTCCATGGTATACTGAGGCCTGACAACAATGAATTGAGGTATCTTGGTAAGTCGATCGATTATAACCCACACAATATCTACTGACCTTGGTGTCAAGGGTAGGCCAATGACGAAATCCATTGTGATACAATCCCACTTCCATGCTGGCTCTGATAGTGGTTGTAGCAAACCTGCGGGTCTCTGCCTTTCTGCTTTCACTTGCTGGCAATTTAGACATTGGAATACTAATCGAGCTACATCCGCTTTCATACCCCTCCACCAATATAGTCTTCTTAAATCATGGTACATTTTGGTGCACCCTGGATGTACCGAATATTGGATATAATGAGCTTCTGTCATAATTCTGTCTCTGATATTTGAGTTCTCATTCTCAGGTTTACATAATCATCCACGATACCTGAGTACCTTGTCTGAATCCAAGGTAAAGTCAGGGTTGCTTTTACCCTTCTCTAGATCTTTTTGCACAGTTTTGAGGTGTGGATCCTTTAGGATTGCTATTTTGACCTCATCTATCAGATCTGATGAGATTTTCAAAGCTGCGAACATCAATGTGAACTTACAAATTAAGCCCTGTTCCACTGGATCTCCTGCAATCTCTAATATATACTCTTTATCATTCTCTATTGAGCCTGAGGCTGCAGCACACAGTGCAGCGTTTGTACTAGGTCCTACCTTAGGTTTCAATGCCCACTTTCTTCTTAAGGCATCAGCCACAACGTTTGCCTTACCCGGATGGTACTGGATGTCACAATCATAATCTTTTAATAGCTCCAGCCATCTCCTCTGTCTCATATTCAGGTCCTTCTGAGTAAAAAGGTAAGTTAAACTCTTGTGATCCGACTTAATCTGAAACTTTTCACCATAAAGGTAGTGCCTCCAAGTCTTGATTGTGTGAATGATCGCCTCTAACTCCAGATCATGCGTAGGATAGTTCTTCTCATGCTCTTTCAACTATCTTGATGCGTAGGCAATCACCTGTTCTCCTTGCATCAACACACATCCAAGACCCAACCCTGAGGCATCCGTATATAGGGTAAACGGCAAGCCTAATGCTGGGATGGTCAAGATAGTGCAGAGACTAGTCTTGACTTCAAAGTCTGAAAGGACTTCTCACACTCATCTGTCCATATAAACTTTTCTCCTTTCTTGGTTAGTCTAGTAAGTGGAACAGCGATTCTTGAGTAGTCTTCCACGAATCTTCTTTAGTAACCATCCAATCCAAGGAAACTATGAATCTCTGCAACTAATTTCGGTGCATCCCATCCTACTATAGGTGCGGTCTTGCTTGGATCTACCTTGATACCGTCTGCAGATGCTACGTGACATAAGAAGGCCACTTCCTTCAGCCAAAATTCATATTTCTTGAACTTGGCGTAAAGCTTCTCCCTTCTCAATCGTTGTAGGGTTGCTCTCAAATGTGTTGCATGAGTCTCCTTGTCCTTTGAGTAGACCAAGATGTCGTCAATGAATAAGATGACCGAAGTGTCCAACATGTCATGAAACACTCGGTTCATTAGTTCCATAAACGACGCTGGAACGTTAGTCAACCCGAATGACATTACCAAGAACTCATAATGCCCATACCTTGTTTTGAAAGTAGTCTTTTGAATATCTCCTGCCTTGATCTTCAATTGGCGATACCCTGATCTAAGATCAATCTTCGTAAAAACCTTTGCACCCTGCAACTGATCTAATAAATCATCGATCCTAGGAAAAGGATATCAGTTCTTGATGGTTAACTTGTTCAACTCTCGGTAGTCGATACATAGTCGTACGCTACTCTCCTTCTTCTTTACGAACAATACAGGTGCTCCCCATGGCGATATGCTTGGCCGTATGAAACCCTTATCTAGTAGCTCTTGTAATTGGGTCTTCAACTCTTTTAATTTTGTAGGAACCATCCTGTACGGTGCCTTATACACGGCGCCGACCCTGGCATGAGGTCTATCACGAACTCTGTAGCCCTGTCTGGAGGTAAACCTGGTAGATCTTCTGGAAATACATCTGAAAACTCTCGTACCATATCTAGATCTTCCATCTTTGGCACCTCTGTAGTGATGTGGACCTCAGGCACTAAGTACCCCACTCCTCCCTTCTCTAAGCATCTTTTAGCTTTTAGGGTAGAGAGGATCAGCTTCCGCTTCCTAGGTAATTTGGTTTTAGTGAAGCTAAACTCCTTTCCCTTATCATCTTTAAAAATAAATTTTCTTTCGCCACATAATAAGCTAGCTGAATGATGGCCTAACCAATCCATTCCCAAGATGACGTTAAAGTCTGCCATCTCAAGTTTAACCAGATTTGCTTCTAGGTTTCGCCCCTCAATACTAACTGAACACATCCCATAGCATTCATTCAACACCACTTCTACCCCCAACGGAGAGCGAACTATCAAGCTTGGGGTTAAACACTTGACAGGTAATTCCATTCGCTTCCAAAAGACCTGAAAACAAAGGAGTGTGTAGCCCCAGAGTCGAAGAGTACTCTGGCGGGTACACCAGCTATATCTACAGTTCCTGAAATTTACTTCTCCCTTAGTTATACATGCTCATACATTATAAAACAGTAAGCAAAATAGTAAGGGACAGAATCATACCAGTAACCACATCAGGTGATGTGGCTGCCTCTTCAGTGGTGACTGCAAATATCTTCCCTTGCTGTGGCAATTGTTTTCTAGGTAGAGTACAGGTCTTTGCATAATGGCCCAATTGTTGGCAGTTGAAGCATTTGATGTTTGGGTTTTGTTCAGCTACCTATGATGGTGGTGGTGCGGTAGTATTCCATGCTGGCACCATAATAGACTGAGCCCTGTATGGGCAGAATGTTCTAGTGTTCCCTCCACCCAAAGTCTCAGTAGCAGACCTTTTCAGTCCTTTATTTTGAGCAAAGAAGCTGTCTCTTTGGCTTGATTCAATCACCTTAGCAATCTGTACAGCCTCGTTATACACCTTCTTCTCCAAACCCAAGACGTGCTCTCGGATACTTCCTCGTAATCCCATAGTGAACCTATGGGTTTTGGTTTCCTCCTCTTGCATGCTTACTGGAGTGAAGAAAAATAGCTCTTCATACCTCTACTAGTACGCATCAACAGTCAACTGGGATTGCTGCAGGTTGAGGAATTCCTTCTCCATCTGATCATGAAAACTCTTTGAAAAGTACTTATCAAAGAAGGCTCCCTTGAATATTTTCCAGGTGATCTGGGTGTGCTTCATCTCCAAGTATGTCCGGGTAGAATTCCACCAGACATTAGCATCTTCCTTGAGCATGTGCGTAGCAAATAGCACCTTCTCATCCTCCATGCAAGTCATCAGACGAAAGTTCTTTTCCATCTTAGCAACCCACTATGCAGGCCATAGTGGTTTTCCTGATTTCCCTGTGAATGTAGGGGGTTTCAATTTCAAAAACCTATCCACTGCTCGGCTTAGGTCATTCTGCCCCTGTGCATTTGTTCCATACCATGGTGGTGGGTACGGATAGATTCCTTGATAGGCAGACGACGTTGGAAATTGGTGTGGTGGTTGTAGATTCTATCCTTGGCCCATTGGCCCAGTACTACCATCCATTGGCAGTGTCGTGTTATTTCCCCCAGACTTAGGCGTACCTTTTGTAGGAATATATCCTGGTGGCCTGAACATCTTCAATCTCATTCAGGAACACCTTCTGCTGAGCTTCCATCTGATAAACCAGATTCATCACAATAGTCTCAGAGTTAGTGTGTGGAGGGCTGGCAAATTTGTTGGTGCTCTGTGACTTTGCTCTTCTCCACCTTCTGGATTCAGGTTTTGCTCATCAACAGTTTCTACTTCCACATTGTTCTCGGTTTGTCACCCCCTTGAGTGGTGACGGTTTTGAGAGCCTCTACGACCATTTCTGCCTATCATCTCAAATTACTCTTTCCTGTTTGGATCTAGGAAGAAGACATAATATATGAGGTACAATCGAATAGTCATAATAGTGTTAGTCTTTAACAAGTGCATGGCGAATATCGTAAGGGAAGCTTTAATCCAAAATTTTAAAATTTTCTCATTTTTTTTTGTCGGTCGCGACACTGTAGAGTGTGGTGTGACCGGTATGGTCGACCGGTCAGCACCACTCTTGCGGCCGAGAGGAACTGGTCGCAGGTACCAAGGGGTACCGGTAGACCGGTATAGGGCAAACCGTCGACCGATATGCCCAGAAAGGCTTTAAAATTGCAAAAAGTGAGTCTTTTCTCACTTTTCTTCTTTCCATTCTCTCCGATGGTGATTTCTCTCTGACTTACTGAGTTGTTACAGTCCGACCGGTGACCTTAGGAGCGATCTTCTTCCGATCAAGACCTTGAACATCATCTCCAGGTAAGGTTTTCCTTCCTCTCTTCCTTCTACATCGTTTCTTCATGGTTTCTTACCCAAAAACTAGATTTTTCTTGGTTTAGAAGATTCTAACCATAGGAACTCTTTTCCTTCGGCTTAGAAAGAGTTTAGGGACCTCTATGAACAAAAGCCCTCAACTTATTTGAGGTTCCACCATATGGTTTTTCTCAAAATCAAATTTTTAGGTTTTTAACCTAGGTTTAGGTCAAAATCGATTTTTTTCTTGTAATTGTTAAATTTCTTGCTTGTTTGATGGTTGTTTGGTTTCATATGGTGTTAGACTATTACGTAAGTCCTCCTACCCAAATTTTGGGTGAGTTTGAGGCTTTTGCTTCAATTACTGTCGTTATGCTGTCGAAATTTAAGAAATTTTAACCAATTTCTCATGTGTTTTATTTTTGTTTTGTAGTTCATAATGTCTCAACGTCGTGGTGCTGGTAAACATGCATTTGCTCCTGGCATGAACCGTCCGCACCCACCGGTTCCACCGTTTGATGAGCAGTGGTTTCATTCTGCGACGGCGTAAGCCCATTTTCCCTGATTTGAAGAGAAGAACATCGAATCGGGGCGATGTGTAAACCTGGAGCAGCTACAATGATTTGACGTTGAAGAAGCCTTTGGTGCACTTGGGTGGTCACCTGTTACTACTTACACAATGACTACCCATCCCAACCTAGTCAAGCATTTCTATGCTAACCTGGAGGTCGAGGGGGGGAATGTTAATGACTTTAGCCGTGGTAGGGACCTCCCCCTAACCAGCTTTGTCAAAGGTGTTCCCATATCCTTCGACACTCACCAGCTCACTGATCTTTTGGGGATTCCAAATGATGGTGACTTGGTTTACTGCGCCCCCAAGATGAAGGGCTTCTTTACTGATGATCTGCGCCAGGAGGTTTCAAAGGAGATCCTTAACCCAGGGGCACCATGAAAGCTGCCAATTTGAGACCTATTCCTCGAGTATATTGCCGCATCATCCAGCATGACATTGTTCCTCAGAGCGGCCACTACAATGAGTTATCTCAGCTCACCCAGTACCTGACTTACTGTGTCTGTACTAGGGAGCGGATCTGTCTTCCTTACATTATCATTAGGATCATGCGTCAGGCTACCATGCTTGATCAAATAAGCAACCTTCCTTATGGCCAGCTTATCACTACACTCCTGCAGCACCTTCGAGTAGACATGAGGGGTGAGATTGCGGTTGAGGACACCATGACATCGCACATTTACTGGGATTCCATTGTCCAGATGAGGATGGACAATCTTCCCATCAGTGATGAGGAGCTAGAGGCTCGTCCTCTTCTGCTTAGGAGGGTAGCAACAGCGGCAGTAGCAGCAGCAGCAGCCAATGCGGCTCATGCAAAAGAGGCAGGGGATGATGGTAATGATGATCAGATGGAGGACATTCTAGCACAGGCACCGCAGCCCATACCTGCAGTGGGACCATCCCAGCCTTCTCCCGATACCGTGATGGGTATGTTTATGGAGATTCAAGATGCCCAACGTGAAATGAGTCGTGACCTAGGGCGCCTTTCTTGCAGCCTCAGAGTCACGCAAGAGCAGGTACACTGACTCAAGGTAGCATATGAGCGTGTTTATGACATCGCTGACCCTATTCCTCCTATGCCCCCAACCCCATGATAGATTACTTTATTTTTCTCTCCTCCTAATACCTTGACTTTTATAACAGGGTAACTGTCCAGTTTGTGGACTGTACCCTGTAGCACAACTAACTTTTTACTCTTTAGATATTTTATGTTTATAAGATTTTCTTTTTACTTGTTATGGTAATTTATGATCATTCTTCTTGTCACTAAGGATTCCTCACTAGAGCATGTGTATTTATTAATTATACCTTTAGTACAGTACATTATGCTCTTTAGTATTTAGTTTCAGACATCAAACAAGTGCTTACGGTGTGTTTTTATTAAAGCTTTTTAAATTTTTCCTATCTCAGTTCATCGACTCAGTCAAGTGCATGTATGGTCTGTTGGACAGAGCCTAAGAGCTTTGATACCAAATTGTCACACCCCAATTCCTGCTGAACCAAAAGTGTCAGTGAACCATCACTGAACCAACGGTTTACACCAGAATCTCAATAAACACATACATGAGTAACATTCACATTATGGTATGGTTTTAAGTTTGCAATGTGCTATAGAAATGATTAGCGGCCACCGCACCTCTATATACGAGTGTGTGAAGCCGCCCAATGGATCAAACACCACTATCATTGTGAGACCTACATGTAAATTTCGGGGATGAAATTTCTTTTAAGGGTGGTAGAGTTGTAAGAACCGTACGTTGAAAATCTGGTCTAATCCATGGTTCTATATGATGACAGGTCTCCCAATCATAACCGGACCGGAAGGCAAAGTCGGGTGATGAACCACTCAAATTTTTAGGTATGAGAACCTGTGAAAAAAAAATGTATAAATCTCATACCGGTCTCACTATACCGGTTGCGGTCAGTGCAACCGGTATGTGCAACCGGTATGGGTATACCGGTCTAACTATACCGGTCTGAGTCACTCAGACCGGTATGTACGACCGGTATGTCTAGTTTCAGCTGGAAATGGACTCCAGCTGGTCTCTCACTCCGAATTGAAACTTGGAAAGTTTCCAATTGTGGGAAACCTTCCTATGAACGACCTTCCTCTATTAATAGAGAAGGTGACACTCCATTGATCCTTCTCAAAACCCTAGCCTTTTAGAGGAGAGTTGAAAAGGAGCAAGGAGGAGGAGGCCGCCCAGGAAGGAGACTTCAGTTGGAGGAGCACATCGTCATACCGACAAACACCGCCGGTAAGTGCTCCATACTATTATTAATGTTAAGAGGTCGGATCGGAGCCGCGAAGCGGCGCGGCGATCTAAAATAGATCTGACAATGAACCTATCTCTCTTTTAGATTTGATCTGGCTTGATATGACATTCTAGTTAAAATCAGAAGGCCATTAGAATACTTGGACCTTAGTGTGGGTTAGGAGAAACCCTAGAAACCTAGTCGATAGCCAACGAGGAAGGGAGATCCGAGATCTCGCTCTTGGATCCAAACCGCGGGGTATACCGATTGGACGCATGGTCCAGCGGTATGGGCCTGCGGTATATACCATAGGCACATACCGGTCTCACTCAGTGAGACCTGAGTGAGACCGGTATATACCGCGATCGATATATACCGGTGGCACATACCGGTCATGGGCACTGAGACTGGTACCTGCGACCGGTATGCCTTTCGAGTCTTGTTTGCTTGGTCAAGCGAGGTTCTGACCAACTGTGACCTTAATAAATTAATTCTAACTCTTTAACATGATTATGTAGGACCTGTAGATAGCGTGAGTAAACCCTGTGACGCAGAGCGGGATTGTTATCACGCGTCAGGTAAGGGACAAGACCCCAAACCCTAAATAATTAATTAAGAGTAAGCCTTTGTGACTAAATTGTATATGAATTCATTGCTTGATGTTTGTGCATTTCATATGCCATGTAGTTGTTTCTGTTATTATTATCTATTCATGCATTTCATATGCTAGGATTGTTGGATGTTAAGCATGTGTATGTTTTAGTTAGTGTATGAAATGTGAAGGGGGGTGTGTCTTGGATATATCCACAACTAACAACTTTTTCATATCACCATCTACCTTAGCAGACTTGGTGCGAATAGGGTATCAGGGGAGGACGTGGGATTGTGGTTCCTCCTGTCCGCTAGACTCGAGTCCTATCTCTATGTCGCAGGGAGCCATGCTGGGGTAGGGCCATTGATACTGTATTGACATTTAGGACTGGTTAGAAACGAAATCCACTTGCAAGCCCTTGCCAGTAGGGGTTTAGGTATTGGTACGGTGTGGGGTATCAGGGGGAGGATGTGGGATTGTGGTTCCTCCTACCCGCCAGACTCGAGCCCTATCTCCATACCAGAGTGAGTGATGTGGGGCAACAACAGTAGTGTGGTAGGTACCTGGCTGTTGGGTGTGCTCACACTCTCGTGCATGGAGGTGTGGTGGCCGCCAAACATTATCATAGTATATTTGCAAGTTATACCTGACCCAAATTGTAATGTTATCCCATGCATATTGTATGTTGCATTGGTCTTGTACTTACTGAGCTAAGTTGTGAGCTCACCCAAAAATATATATATTTCTTTTCAGATCTTGATGCAGGGTATACGGTGGAGGACTTTATGACTGCTCCAGCTTACAGCATGGTGGCTACCCTGGACTCCCATATAATGGAGGACGAGCATGATGCCTCATGCGAGTGCTCGTTCTGTGTCTTCTCTCAGTGATTGGTTTATTTTCTGTTAAAACATTGTAATAATTATTACTTAAATTTTGTGAATGATGAAATAATTGGAGTATTTATTTTAATTACAACATAGAGTTCAGTTCATTTATATTTTTATTCCACTACTATGTATTACTCTTGATTAAGTTAGACTTCTTGGGAATGATTGGTTGACACGGTCTATTGAGATCTTGGTGTGAACCGTGGTTTGGATCCGGTTCACTCACACTTCTGGTTCAGCCAGAATTGGGGTGTGACAGTCATCCCCCATGCACCCACCATGGAATAGAGATAGAGCTAAAGTG
>CM053269.1:88580402-88599087 GCA_028583415.1 Protea cynaroides
TTATTTTTATGTGTTGATTTTGAATAATGGGATATTTATTTAAATTATCATTAGACACTCAGTTCATTCTATTTAAAGTCTTCCGCTGTATATTTATATTCTGATTGTGGTTATGTGTAATTGGTTTGTATGGGTGGACACGACCTATTCGAGATCCTGGTGTAAACCGTTGGTTCAATGAAGGTTCACTCACACCGTTCTGGTTGGATCAGAATTGGGGTGTGACATAAAGCGTCCGGATCAAACATCACCAACACTTCCCCTGATGCCCTACCCATACTAACATGTAAGCCCCTATTGGCGAGGGCTTGCAAACTGGGCTCGCAACTAACCAATCCTATATGTCATCACAGTAGGCCCTAGCAAGCGTGCTAAGATAGAAACGATACGAAAAGGTGCTAGTGTGAGGAATGATCCCGGAACCCACCCGCCATCAATGGGAAGACCCCCTTCCCATTCCACACACCAACGAAAAGAATCACATGTCTAACATTCACATCCTAGCATAGCGAGTATGCATGAACAATATAATAATTGAAAGTAAAGATGATATGCAAGTATGCACAAACATCAGTCCATAAAATCATCATATTAACAACGTTTTACTGTTATTAATTTATTAGGGTTTAGGTCCAATTCCCTTACCTGATGCTTGTTTGATAGCTTGCTCTGCGTCACAGAATCCAAACTCACTATCACAAGGTCCTACATGATGTCAAGGTTGAATTAAAGTGGGACCCGTAGAGATCCGATTCTGGATCTAAGCAGTGTGCCTGCGCAGACATACCGATCGACCGGTACCATCGACCGGTATGAAATATTTCATACATTGGGTCCATTTTCGTACCTGATTGTCATCCATTCATCCCGTCTGGCCCGGTGATGATTGGAAGACCTGTTACGACATGAATTAAAGGTTTAGATCGGGTTCATAGAGTGCTGGTCTTACAACTCCCCCACCCTTAAAAAAAATTTCATCCCCGAAATTTGCATTTAGGTTTCACACTTGGCTTGCATCCAAGAAGTCCAGCATCGAAAATAATATCCAACGTATACTTTTGTTGGGACAAAATAAGGCCCTCGGATGTATGCACAATCTCTAACCCAAGATAGTAGGTTAAAACACCTAGATCTTTGATGTGAAAATGCTGATTTAGAAGGGTCTTTGTCGTTGTTATGTTATCTTCATTAGAGCCCGTCACAATAATATCATCAACATAGACTTGAATAACAGTAAACACAGGCCCATGATGATTTGTGAATAACGAATTGTTAGCTAAAGTTTGGATAAAACCCATCTTGTGGAGCGCATCCACAAATTTCTTATTCCATTGTCTAAGGGCTTGTTTAAGCCCATATAAGGACTTGGTGAGTTTGCAGACCAGACCAGGTGTAAGTGGGCTTCCATTGATTTTATATCCGGGTGGGGCAGTCATATATACTTTCTCCTCAAGATCGCCATGGAGGAAGGCATTTTTAATATCAAGTTGGTAAAGTGACCAACGTTTATAAGTTGCTAAGGTAATAAGAAAGCAAACAGTAGCCAATTTGGCTACGGGAGCAAATGTCTCATGGTAATCGAGACCCTCCATTTGAGTATATCCTTTGGCAACTAACCGGGCTTTGTACCATTCAATGGTACCATCAGCATGTTGTTTGATTTTAAAAATCCATTTACATCCAAAGCTCTCTTACCCATGGGTAAAGGCTGTACAGACCATGTGTTATTATCAACCAAAGCACTCATCTCTTCATCCATGGCTTGTTGCCATTTGGGAAGTTTGCGAGCTTAGGTAAAGGTATGAGGTTCAGAATCGGTACATAGATTGGTGACAAGAGTTTTATATAATGAACTGGAAAAGAAAGAAAAATATGAGTGTACAGGATAGGGTATACCTGATGCCGAAGGAGTGGAGACTGAGATGGGCTGCTATGTAATAGTATTGCAAATAAAATCCTGCAACCTGGATGAAGGCCTACCAATTTTAGTGGATCTTCTGATCAGAACAGCAGATTGAGGACCAGGAGATGGACAATTGACCATGGGCTCAATGATGGGCTCAGACAAGGATTCAGTGGGATCATTGACTATGGGTGGAGGTGCAATAAGACTGCCATTGAGCTGAGGTCCAATAGTAATGTCATTAACTGGAAAAGGGAGAATAGTACATGGACAAGGACTATCAGATGGGAGAGTAAACTGATTGTGAGGAGTTTTATAGGGAAACACATATTCAAAAAATAGCACATCCCGACTTGTGTAAATGAGCTTTGAATTGAGATCATACACCCGATACCCCTTTTGATTAAAAGAATAACCAACAAATACGCATGGCGAAGACCGAGGTGAAAATTTGGTTTTTTGAGGAGGAAGTGTTTCTAGCGAAGCAGAATAAACCAAAAATCCGAAGATGAGTATATGAAGGCATTTTATGAAACATGACTTCATATGGTGATTTACCCAAAAGACTGGTGTAGGCAGCCTATTTATCAAGTAACAAGCTGTAAGGACACATTCCCCCCAAAACTGTAATGGCAAATTGGCTTGAAACCGAAGGGCCCGAGCTACTTGTATCAAATGCCTATGTTCACGTTCTACAACTCTATTTTGTTGAGGAGTGTAGGCACATGTCAACTGATGAGTAATCCCCAAAGTATGCAATAGGTGTTGCATAGAGTTGGATAGAAATTTAGACCCATTATCACTTCTAATACAAAGAACAGAGGCAACAAACTGAGTTTTAACCATGTTCAAAAAATGAGAAAAAAATTAAAGTACCTCAGATTTGTGTTTCGTGAGATATACCCATGTGGTGCGGGAAAAATCATCAACCAATGACAGGAAGTAATATCAACCACTATGATGTTGGGTTGGTGTCTTGTATTCTGTGGGGTCCACGTAATTATAAGGGGTAGTATTTGTATTAGGGTATGAGTCTATTACATGTATGGGAGTAAACTTATAATTGTGGTGGGATTAGGGTTTCTAGGTTTCCCTATATATTGTCTCTGTGTGGGAAAACCTAGGTTAGGTCTGAGCAAAGGAGGATACTGTGTCAGGTGGAGAGAATTGTAGAGAGTTTTCTTGGCAATAAAGAATCTCTGTTTCTCTGTGGTAGAGGTAGGCATTCCGGATTGAGTGCTGAACCACAGCAAATCCTGTGTTGTGTGTTTGCTTGATCTTCGTTTCTTTCTCGTGGTTACGCGTTCATCCCTAACAAGTGGTATCAAAGCCAAGGTTCGATAGATCGATCAGTGATCTAGGAGAAAGAGAGGGAACGGGTAAGAGAACAAGAAAAAAGGGTGAGTTTTTTTTGTTTTTTTTTTCTCTATATTTCTTAGGAAAAGTTAAGGAATTAAAGAAAAAAAAGGTGAGCATCATTACCGTACAAGAAGAGGGAGTTTTTTTTAAGAAAAAAAAAACTAAATTGCATTCTGTACGGTAATGTGGTGAAAAAAAAAAAAAAAAGATCGTACGATTCGGTGTTCGTACGTTGTATCATCCAAAGAGAAGGGGAAAAACATAGAGGTTGTTGTCCCAAGGGTTTTTGGGTGCTACGGTTTCATTGGAAGACACGGATCGGACAGATTCGGTGTCTTTGATATCGATCGGACAGTCTTGTGCAAGATCAACGGTGATTGAAGCTCTTGGAAGTTGATGGCAGGCACAGAAGGTAAAGATCGAGTTAATAGAATGGCGGCGAAGGGTTCAAACTTCTCCATAGAACCCTTTAATGGCTATAATGATTTTACCTTGTGGCAACAACGGGTAAAGAATATTCTTACGCGGGAGGGGACTGTTAAGGCTCTCAAGAAGAAATCCGACAAGCCAGAAAAGTTGACAGATGATGAGTGGCTAGAATTAAGGGATCTGGCAAATAGTACGAAACAATTGTTTTTGGCGGATAATACTCTTCGTGAGGTCATTGGTTTGGAGGATCCAGAAGAAGTTTGGACGAAGTTGGAGAGCAGGTACAAGTCCAAATCGTTGACAAATCGATTGTTTTTGAAGAAACAATTATATGGCTTTCGTTTGTCAGATGGAGTGAAATTTGAGGTGCATATTGATGAGTTCAACAGGATTCTGACGGAGTTGTCTACTCTTGATGTGAAGATCGAAGAGGAGGACAAGGCACTTATCTTGTTGGCATCATTTTCTCATTCATTTGATCACATTGTGACTATACTGTTGTTTGGTAAGGATACTCTCAAACTTGACGATGTTATTGCTGCTTTGCTAATGAATGAGACACGGCGGAAAAATAGTAGTGAGGGGTCGTCAGATGAGGGTAGTGCCTTGGTTACAGTTGGTGGTCGGGGTAGAGGAAGATCAAATGGGAGACAGGGAATATGGCAAGAATAGGGGTCGCTCCAAGTCACAAGGTCGCAAAATAATTTGTTATTATTGCGATGAGGAAGGTCACATAAGATGGAATTGTCCAAAGCGTAAGGAGGATAAAAAGAAAAAGGAAGACAAGGAGAGTGAAGCAAAATCATCTACTACTGGTGTCACAGAAGAATGGAGTGATGGAGATCTCCTTCTCACTACTTCATCAGGTACGAATACTTCAGATTGGATTTTAGATTCAGGTTGTTCATTTCATATGTGTTCAGTTAGAGAACAGTTTGCTACATATCATGAATGTGATAAGGGTATAGTCAGAATGGCAAATTATGCTGAAAGCAAGGTTGTCGGGATTAGGACTGTACGAATTCGCATGTTTGATGGGATTGTTTGAACTGTAACTGGGGTTAGACATGTGTCGGACTTAAGGAAGAATTTAATTTCATTGGGAACACTGGATGCGAGAGGCTACAGGTGTTCATCTGAAGGTGGAGTTCTTAAGGTCTCCAAAGGGGCCATGGTTGTGATGCAGGGACAGATGGTTGCGATCTATACAAACTTGCAGGGAGTGTTGAAACAGATGGTGCTTCTATTGGAACTCAGGCAAGAAGTACAGATGGAAGACAGAAGATGCAAAATGTTCAAGTTGTGAACAAGTGCAGATCTGGGAAGAAGCGAGTATCTTTTGCTTCGGATTTTGTGAGTGGAAGTGATCTCTCCGGTGATGCTGCAGCAGTGGGAGAGATGGAGACACATCACATCGTGCGGCGGTGAGCTGTACGGGACACCCGAACGGGGTGTGGGCTATGCTGGTTTGGGTGTAGCGGTTTGACAGAGATAGATTTACAGAATCAACATCAACGAGTTTTCTTCAAGGTGGTTTGCAGAATTCAAGCCAGGTGGAGATTTGTTGGGTTAGTGTCTTGTATTCTGTGGGGTCTACGTAATTATAAGGGGTAGTATTTGTATTAGGGTATGAGTCTATTACATGTATGGGAGTAAACTTATAATTGTGGTGGGATTAGGGTTTCTAGGTTTCCCTATATATTGTCTCTGTGTGGGAAAACCTAGGTTAGGTCTGAGCAAAGGAGGATACTGTGTCAGGTGGAGAGAATTGTAGAGTGTTTTCTTGGCAATAAAGAATCTCTGTTTCTCTGTGGTGGAGGTAGGCATTCCGGATTGAGTGCTGAACCACATCAAATCCTGTGTTGTGTGTTTGCTTGATCTTCGTTTCTTTCTCGTGGTTACGCGTTCATCCCTAACATATGAGAGGCCGTGGAATACGGCCCCCAAATGTCACAATGAATCAATTCAAACAATATAGAAAACTTATTATCACTAGGTACAAATGGTAAACGAGACTGTTTTGCTAATGGACACACACTACATTTATGAAATTGAGGTGAACTGGTAGGAATGGTGGCAACAATAAAAGATGGATGACCCAACCTGAAATGCCAGGTTTCGGCTGAAGTAGAGAGAGCTATTTGAAAACTGGTTGGCTCATAGTAATACAACCCGTTACGGAGTAGTCCCAGTCCAGTCACCATCTTTGTGCACAAGTCCTGGAAAACACAAAAGGCTGGAAAAAATGTCATGGTACAATTAAGTAAAGAGGTAAGTTTGTTTACAGACAGTAAATTGAAAGCAAAAGTGGGAGCATGAAATACTTCTCTCAATTCCAGATTGGAGGACAAACGATGGGAGCCCAGTTGAGTGATGGGGTATGAAGTGCAATCAGGGAGAGTGACTGGTAGAAGGCCCTTGGATGTAGAAATTGAAGTAGGCGGCAGTGGTGAAAAATGGTGGGAAGCACCAGAATCTATTACCTAGGCATTTGATTGAGCAATTCGAGAGTTATGGCAAACTGATATACCTGCAAAATTTGCAGTAGACGGAGCGTTTAAGAATGACATCAATTGCTGATACTGTGATGTTGTCAACGGAGGCAGAGGAGAACTATCAGACTCAAGTAGAGGAGCCGAGATATTGGACAGAGAACTAGAGACATGCTGATTTGGTACAGAAGGCATAGCAGTAGGATGGTTCTGGGCGGCGGAGTCTGCTTCAAATGCTAAATGAGACTGAACTGTAGTACCGTTACTAGGACGTGATGGGCAACGACCACCTTGAGGAAAACCATTAAGCTCATAACACGTTTCTTTAACATGGCCTTGTCTGTTGCAGTGTGTACAGTAAGGCCTTCGACGAGAATCTGGTAGTTTACCATGAGTAGAACTGTTTCTTGAATAGTTGGATGTAACCAAACAAGCAATGTTGTCGGGACAAATCTGTTGAGCATAGAGGCCGTGATGTCACTCCTCCTGTAGAACATGGTAGTACGTTTTGGTGGCAATAGGTAGAGGATCCATGGCCAATATTTGACTGCGGACTGTGTTGAACACGTCATTTAGACCAACCAAGATTTGATAAACATGTTCAGACTAGACTTGTTCTTGAATTTTCGTCATACAACCACAATTACATTCCGCAGGGATAATGAACTGACATCCCAATTGATCCCAAAGTACTTTCAATGTAGAGAAATAACCAGAAACAGACATTGATTCTTGGCGTAACAAAGAAATTTTCCTTTTCAGATCATAAATTTGTGGTCCATTTCCTTGAGCATACCTGTTCTCAAGATCGATCCAGAGAGATCTTGCATTGTCAGCATAATGCACACTTTCATGGAGATCAGATGAAAGGCTGTTGTAGATCCACGATCAAACCATGCTATCACACTGATCCCAGGCGACTGCCGAAGCTGAATCTTGAGGTCGGGTACAAGTTCCATCGACAAACGAAAACTTATTTTTGGCACTGAGAGCTATTTGCATAGCCTGTTTCCATGGTGAATAATTGTTACCATCAATAAGATGAGTAACAAGGAAAATACTAGGATTATCTGACGGATATAGCAGTAATGGAGATGGAAATGAGATATTGGATGCAGAGAAAGTAGGTTGAGCAGATGAAGACAAGTTTGGAGCAGATCTGATAGGAGAATCGGCTCTTGGATCAGAGATTTGGGACGATTTCACAAGAATCTGAAACCCTAGAAATTTGAAGAACAGTGAACTATACCAGAAATTTCTCAAGGATTGAAGATAATCTTTGCAGATTTCTTCAACTCAAACCAAGAATCGACCAAACACAAACAAGAATTAAGATCATGAAGACCTAAACTGTCAAAAATTACAAGAAGCACAAACAAAAAAAAAAAAAAAAAAAAAAACTTCAACAGAGAACTCGATTGATCTGACTTTCAGCGGTGAAGAACCTTGATGAACAGATCACAAGAAACCATGTCGACGAAAATCTCAGTTAACCAGAGTTGCTCTGATACCATGTTAGAAACCTAAGCTTTCAAAAGAAGAACGGAGTGACCAAGGAAAAACAGAGTGATGAAAAATGAATTTCTCAAATTACTTCTTGTGTTTAGACTACAGAGATCCTACTATATATACACATGCCACGTAGGCCTATTACAAGAATTTAAATAAAGAACATGACACGTGTAATGTCATGTTAACATAACAATGAAAGGTTGATATGCCTGAGAGGAGATCCCAAAATCAATATATCTATTAGAAGAGTAAAGAATATCCACTCAAGTATTAACCTTCCATAGAAGGGCCAATCCACCTGAGAGCCCAATAGGATCAACAGTGAATAAATTTGTAAACTTGAGCTTTCTGTTTAGAGACTCAAATTTATCTTTTTTGTTCTTTGTTTCCATAAGGCACACCACATCCGGATTTTCAGAATTGAGGAGGTTTTTCAAAGCTCAAATTGTACTTCCCAGTCCTTGACAATTCCATCTAAGCATCTTCATTGTGACCTGTGGGGCTACTTCTCCCCAGCCACCACGGGGTTCTTCGCTAAAAAATGACCGGTCTGTGGATAATCAACAACATCATCTGAAATTTCTGTTCTTTGTCTTTTGGTATGCAATAAAGGAGGTGGAGTTTCACAATAATCCTCAATCTCCTTCCTTTGAATACTGTTGGAGCTCGGTAATAGGAGCATGATTGAGTCATTACCTACCTTGTGAAATTAGTAAGAAACTTGCCTTCATCTTTGCCATCGATTAAGCTTGTCAGTGGATAGGTCAAGCAGTGTATTGCCTCACCCCATCTCTAGTGGATAGGTCAAGCATTGTATTGCCTCACTATCGATGACTAACGAGTCCGGTTCAATTGTGATGCTGCAAAACTGGGAGGTCATTGGCCCCTTAGAATTGGTAAGTCCTATGCACGTATCAGGTGGGGCATGTTAAGGTTGAACAGCATGTAACAAGTCAGCGTGATATTGGGAAAATCCAACCTACCCAACCTCTAGTTATATTTCCTCTAACTCTTATTTAACTGTAGTGGACAACAGGCCCACAATTCTTTCATTTATGAAGTAGTTTACGATTCCTTTAACAAAATAAAAAATAGCCCAGGACAATTGACCAAAGAGTGGTTGGTGAATTGACAGAATATATCATGTTGAAAAATGATTTTTTTTTTTTTTTTTTTTTTGATAGCAATGTTGAGCAAGTACAAGCTGAGAGTCAAATTAGATCTATGGTTTAAGAACCCAGAATTGCAATATGATTACCGAATCAGTCGGGAGTCGATAGAAATCGTCTCGAACCCTATAAATTAGAATATGGATGAAGAGTAAAAGATTTAGCCAAAACTTACGATTTTTTGGACTTTTTAATTAGGGCAATTACTATCATTCTCCTGTACTCAACATGTATTTAGTCTTTAGTCAGGCCCGTTTGAAAATTCTGTCTCTGAATTCCTTAATTTGTCTCTAGAGCAAATTTTTTACTCCCAATTTTTTTTAGAGCAAAAACATGTTTGATAAAAACCAATCTAAAATGTGCTATGGACTTATTGAGAGCTTAAACTTATTTGATAAACACCAATCTGAAATGTGCTCTAGAGCATATTGAGAGCAGAAATACATGGTTTTAACGAAAATTACAAAAAATGGCCTTTATGGATATTGAATTACATTAAAATGAATCATTCATGAATACATATTTTCAAATATGACTTAATATCAACGTATTACATTCAATGACAATGTCCTCAGTGCTTCATGCATGTTGAATAAACAACAATTAAAGCATGTTAAAAACAATACCCATAAGGTTATTAATACAATGACTCCATATATTGGGTATAAAATGGACTGGTCTAAATGCACTTCATGATGTATATGTTTGGTTTTCCCAGTCGGATACAACGGCTGATTGCACTGAGATAGGAACTCTTCAGTCCCATTGTACTTATCCACCCAAAAAAATGATTGTGCATGATCATGCTTCACCGGAGTCAGGTAGGATTTTTTTTCGTTCGAGATGTTCGCACTAATATTCTCCCCCCATCCCACAAACATGCATCGGAGGATGATACTCAACCATCTATTTGCAATCATCGAAATAGGGTTAACACATGGATTATGCATGTATTTAGTTACTACTTAAATCAAGAGCTATAATACGGGGAAAAAAATTGAATAATTTAGGGTTTGCAAATTGTTCATACTTCACTTAATAAAAGGGAGTATAGTCAAAATAAATGTTATTACAAATCAAATCTCTGTTAAACCATGTCATCTAGCCAATTGATTGGCAATATGTACCCTAAGTGCATTCAACTCATTAGCTGTACCAATTAAAAAACCTTGTTCTGGCACCACATTATCATCTCCTAACGCAGCATTATCATAATTTTGCACAGGATCCAATGCATCGTACACACTAGCCTCGTAAATTCTTTGTCAGCAAGTTTCTCATCTTTAATAAAATTATAAAAAGCACAACATGCAAGGACAATATAACCCTATAGTCTGAGAGGATATGATGGCATTTACTTCAAAATTGAAAGATGAGATTTCAACACCCCAAATGCCCATTCTATTACATTACATAAAGAAGAATGTTTATGGTTAAAACAATTCCATGGGGGTCCTAGGTTCTCGTCTGGCTCCCCTATAATAACACAGGTGATATCAATCTCCTTTAAATGGTGTCATCTAACCACACAGAATCAGATTTCTTGAATCTACGGCATGATACTTGTCTATGCCATTGTGAACAAACCAAAATAAGATATATAGAACCTGAATAAAGAATTTCAAAACCCCTAACCCCAAAAAAAATAAAACCTAAAAATACGATGGATTGGAATTGACACAACAATGTTCTTTTGACTTCGAACTTGTTTGGAAGATGAACCACCTTGAGATTCACCTACAAAATTATAATTCAAATAATGAGGTATTTCAGCGGGAACGAATCAGAGGAGAGACATAAAACCATGAAAGAGAGAGAGAGAGAGAGAGAGAGAGAGAGAGAGAGGGGGGGAGAAAAGAGCCATAATAAAAAAAAACCCTACAATTAAGGTACTGGAGTGGGAGAAAGAGAGAGAGGAGAGAAGAACTATAACAATTTTGGTATAGGAGTGGGAGAAAGAGAGAGTGAGAGTGTGAGAAAGAGTGATAACGTGAGAGAGAGAGAGAGAGAGAGAGAGAGAGAGAGAGAGAGAGGGAGAGGGAATAGGTAAATCCAAGCCTAGAAAAGTACTTCATTGGTTGGAGAACATACAAAGGATAAGAAAGGCTTTTCGTTGGTTAAAGAACTTGCAGAGGAGAAGAAGGGTTTCCTTTGGTGTGAGAGATAGGTAGCGTGTGAGAGGAGGACTCGGGAAAAGTCGGGGATCCTTCTTTTAAGATGGGAGCTCTTTTTCTTCTTGCTCTCATTTTTTAGCTACGCCCAAGTTGCTCTGGCCAACTGAGAGCTTCTTTTTTTAGCACTCATTTTCTTGCTCCGAGAGTCAATTTTTAAACTGGTACTCTTTTGGAGCTAGTATCAAACTAGATTTACAAAATGGGATTCAGCTCCCAAATGACTCCCTAGGAGTCAAAATTACTGGGACCTGGGATCTGAAGAGTTATCAAACAGGGCCTCAAACTCCAATGTCCATTTTTTTTCCAAGAACCCAAAAGGTTGCTTCATCTGTTTTTCTTCCATGGCATTTCAAAATATCCAAATTACCCCTCATTTGCACATGCTCACTGGTTTCTTTCATTGCCAAATAAAACTAGTTCAATTATAATGGTTTAAATCATACTAATTGCTAGATAGAACTAATGAAATAATGAAGCGTAATTCATCTTCTCTCACCTTAGGCCTCTGAACATCCCCTATTGTAGGTCCCTAAAATAGAATATTATGCTCAGGAACTCTGCTTCTAATTGTTTTTTTTTTCCTTTATAAAAAAATAAATTTGTTTTAAAATTCATCAAAAATTGATCTACAGGGCCCAAGTTTTTACATGGAGAGGGTCAGAGACAATCATTAATTACTTATACTGATTGTTTGTGGTTCCATTGGAAGAAATCATCGATCCTACTAGTATGAATGTAGATGCATCTGCATCTGTGCAACAAATATATATACTTATTTAGAAGCCTATCAGCATCTTCTACTTCTTTTTGATGTTCCACCACTAGCATTAATTTATTAGAAATAATATCTTTATTCTCCCCATGATCATGATTCCTTTTAAGCATTTCAACATCAGTAGCTTTTTTGGATTGGGGCTCCCAGATTTGCTCTTCTGCTGATAACTCTTCTCTACACCTGTGAATGTAGCTAAATGTTCCATTGCCAATACAGCCTCCTCCTTTGCATCAAGATAGGCAACGATTGCTGGTTCACATAAACAAAATGGACAGTAGAAGTTACCCTTGTCAACAAAGCCAGATGGGGGTCCCAAGAAATTCTCCTGACCCATAATCTGGCAAGAATTTACACTACAAATCAATAGTGGGCCACCTTTTCTACACTTGCAACATATTCTTAGTGCTTTCTTACTTGAAGTTGCCTGAGAATCATGATCATACATGCTTCAAAAATTCAAAAATATATGTTTCTCTTCAGCAATAAACATTATACTAGTGACATTTAAGGATAGCATTTTATCAGAATGCCCGTTATTGCTTCTTTTTCTCTTTCATCATGCCTCTTATGTCTATCTTTAGTTTCATTTAAAACACTTTTCTTGGGTTCATTTGGATGTAATACAGCTATCTCATTATTATCTTCAACATTATCACAATTGTTTCACCAACAACTTGATTCGAAGGTAATGTTATTTTATCATTCTTATCATTCCACGACATATTATGCTGGATTTCACAATCAATATTACCAATCTTAAGCCTCTTTAGAGGAGAAACTCATTACCATCCCCATAGAATTCAACTCCCTCTGGAGCTTGTCTTTGTATTTTATTTGTAAGATACATTTCCCAGTCAATGAAATAGTCCTTACAGAAGGATCCTCTTGTTCATGTTTGTCTTCATGAGAGAGAACTGACATTTGCACAACAGACGGGATGAGAGCATACTTGGCCATTTTGGCATCTATAAGGCGATCATTTTCTACCTGTAATCTGCTTTTGCCCAAACAATTTAGTTACGGCTCCTTAGGGAAGCCACTCTTTCCACTTTTAGAAGATTTTAGAATACCATCAAGTGGATCTACTTCCAAGGTTTTCATGGCTCACAGTTCCCGACATAAGATATGATGGCTGGTGTCCCCTATCCTTCAGACAACTCATATTGTAAGACCCGCACTCTGAAAACCCGGTCTAACCTTGGTTTTGTATCGTGACAGGTCTTTCGATCATCACCGAGCCAGACGGGGCAAGCGGATAACAAACAGGTACGAAATCGGACCAAAGTCGACCAATTATACCTGATTTTAGATACCGGTTGATGGTACCGGATGATGGTACCGGTCGACCGGTATGGCCTGCACAGCTATGTGCGGGAATTTGGAAATTGGTCTCTGCGGGTCCCGCTTTCCTGATTTCGAATCCTAGAAGTTTCCTAATCCTAGTAGGGTTACTAAACCCTATTTCTAGCCTATAAATACACCCTTAAACCCCCTCAAATCCTTTCCATTGTCTCTCACAAACCCTAGAGAAGAGAAAGAGCTTGGAAAGGAGAAGGAGCTAGGAAGAAGAAGGAGGTGCCGCCATTACCGTTTGACGAAGCTCACGCTACGCCTGTCAACGGTAAGTGTTTGAATCCCTCTTCTTACCCTATGATAGTTGTGTGGGTGGATCAATACCATGCAAAGTAGGTATTGATCTAAAACCCTAAATTGGACAATAAACCCTAAGTTGCCGTCAAACCCTAGATTTGAGTTTCGAGATGATATTCACCGAAACGAGACTTGAATGAGTTGGGGATAACTCTAACTCAAAGCCTAGACTTAGAATGGATAGAGGAAACCCTGAAAATCCATGGAGGATGGTCGACGGCAGTCGAAGAACCCATGTATGGTCTTCCGGAGACATACCGGTCGACTATACCGGTTGCACATAGTGCGACCGGTATGTTGCGACCGCTACCTCTCGGGAGGTTATCTGTGGGGGACCGGCTGACCATACCGGTCGCCAGTCTTTCCCACAGAGCTGCGACCGGTACATGCCACCGGTCAGCTCTGTGAGGGTATTTTGTAACCCTGTTGGTTTCCGACCAACATGAAACCCTAAACAATATATTCTAATGAAACCCTAATAATATTGTAGGACTTTGTGACTTATAGTTTGGACCTTGCGACGTGGAGCAAGTTATTGAACGAGCGTCAGGTAAGGGGATCTGACCTAAACCTAATAATTAATGGACAGTAAATCATTGTTAATCATTGAATATCTATGATGTGATGTTTGTGCATATTCACATGCCATCCTTTACTTTCAGTTATTATTATTGTTCATGCATTCATAGGATGTGATTGTTAGGCATGTGATTGTTTTCGTTAGTGTGTGGAGTGGGGCATGGGCCTGGGATCGCTCTTCACACTGGCACCTTTTTGTAGTATTCTGTCTTAACATGCTTGGTACGGGTGGGGTATCAGGGGAAGATCGTCGTACGGTGGTTACCGATATTGATGTTGTCCCGGCCATCGTTGTGTGGTACTGAGGATTCCGAGTCGACGCTGGCTTGTCCACGATGCTTTAGCTCTATCCCTATGCCGTAGGGAGTTATGTTGGGATAGGGTCTACCTACGTATTGTTTCTATCCTAGTGGGTTAGTTGCGGATAGGGTATCAGGGGGTGGTGAGGTGTGGTGGTCTCCGACCCGGCCTGCACGCTCTAGCCCTATCTCTATGCAGTAGACGGCTATGCTGGGATAGAGCATACATTGTTGACATATAGGATTGGTTAGTTGCGAGCCCAGTTTGCGAGCCCTGGCCAGTAGGGGCTTAGGTACTGGTATGGGTAGAGTATCAGGGGAGGTGCGGGTATACCTTAGCTCTATCTCTATTCCATGATGGGTGCATGTGGGTTGGTGGTAGTGTGATTACTGTGCGACGCCACACACTCGTGTATAGAGGTGCGGGGGCCACCAAACCTTTCTATAGCACATTGCAAACTTAAAACCAGACCACAGCATAAAATGATTGTTACTCATGCATAATCTTGTGAAACTGTCTGATTGTCTTACTGAGCTGTGTTGTGTGCTCACCCTTTGTATATACATTGTTTTAGATGTTGATGCAGGATACACTGTGGACGATTATGTGAACGCTCCGGCGTATGGAGGTGTAGCTGCTTTGGATGTACAAGCAGGGGAGGACGAGCATGATGCTTCATGCGAGTGCCCTTTCTGCGTGTACCTGTGATGGATTTTATTTATTTATTTCAGTTATTTGATTGGATTAAAGGGATGTAATGATATTATTATTATGTGTTTGATTTTGAATAATGGGATATTTATTTAATTTATCAATAGACACTCAATTCATTTTATTTAAAGTCTTCCGCTGTATATTTATATTCTGATTGTGGTTATGTGTAGTTGGTTTGTATGGGTGGACACGGCCTATTCGAGATCCTGGTGTGAACCGTTGGTTCAATGACGGTTCACTCACCGTTCTGGTTGGATCAGAATTGGGGTGTGACACATATGGCTCTCATCCACTTGATGATCATCATCTAGAAAAAGATGTCTTTTCATTGGCTTTCCATTTGCCATTCCATACTGAGCAGATTCAGTATTGCCACCTCGAAACTGATCGTGCAAGAGCTTTTTCTCATTTCCTCCATAAACTTGATAAATTGATTTTTTGGTGGTGCTTAGATTTCATTGTCACCAATATTGTTGTGGATCATCATAGGTTCAAAAGTTTGATTCCCTTTTATACAAGTTATACTCTTGTTTTCTTTTTCTCTTCTTTCCCTGCAATGGTTGAACCTCTTCAGGCATATTTGCATTCCCTCTTCCCATGGCTACTGAAACTGATGGTGTCTCGGTGATTACAACTATTTTCTCTTTTCTAAGGGATAATCATCATTATCGAATGCATTTAGAGGCTCTGTAGACTGCTGATCTTTCTTTACTCCCTTAGTTTGTTGGTTCTCTACTCGATTTGGATTTTCTCCTATTAAGATAATAACATTTCTCTCAGAAATGATGATGAAATATGAAATGAGTCATACGGGGTTGCTACACCATTTTCTCGAAATTGAAATTTGTCAAGATGAAGATAGTGTGTTCATTTCTCAAAAGAAATATGTTGTAGATATTCTTAAGAAGTTTGTGATGGCTAGTTGTAAGCCAATTGCAACTCCCCTAGTTGTTAATGAAAAGCTAATGAAAGAGGATAGAGCAAAGAAGGTGGTTGTAACATGTTATAGAAGCTTGGTTGGAAACTTAATCTCACTACCACAAAGCCTGACATCATGTTTGCTACAAATTTGCTTTCAAGATTCTTGAATAATCCCAGCCACATTCACCTAGGTCTATCGAGCCTTGAAAGATTTGAAGTCTACCCTCCTTGGCCTGTCCCAGGGGATGTGGCTGATCAATCAGGTTGGGCGACATGGCTCGGCCTTCCGAGCAATTGAGCATTGAAAAATTTAAAGTCTACCCTCCTTGGCCTGCCACAGCCTGTCCGAGGGGATGTGGCCAAGTAGCCATGGTCAGGCAAGATGGCTTGGCCTATCTGAGTTATCGGGCCTTGAAAAATTTAAAGTCTACAGTCCTTGGCCTGCCTCGGCCTGTCTGAGGGGATATAGCCGATTAGTCGAGGTTGACGAGATGCTTTGGCTATCTGAGCTAACGAATCTTCTTGTCTTCAAATTCTACCCTCTTTGGCCATTTGTCTCAGCCTGTCCGAGGGGAAGTGGCCGAACAATCCAAGTCAGCGACATGCCTCGGCTATCTAAGTCTACGAGCCTTCCTGTTTTCGAATTCTACCCTCCTTCGCTAATTGTCTCAGCCTATCCGAGGGGAAGTGGACTATCAATCGAGGTCAGTGAGATACCTTGGCTATCTAAGCCAACGAGTCTTCTTGCTTTCAAATTCTACCCTCCTTGGCCAATTGTCTCAGCCTATATGAGAGGAAGTGGTCGATCAATCGAAGTCAACGAGATGCCTTAACTGTCTGAGCAAACGAATCTTCTTGTCTTCAAATTCTACCCTCCTTGGGCATTTGTCTCGACCTGTCAAAGGGGAAATAGCCGAGCAATCAAGGTCGACGAGATGCCTCAGCTGTCTAAGTCGACTAGTCTTTTTATTTTCAAATTCTACCCACCTCGGCTATTTGTCTCCACGTACAAGGTGGATGGTCAAAAATTATTCTTTGAATCTACCCTCTGTGGGCTATTTGTATTAGTCTTATTGAGGTGGATGGACTGCCAAGGTGTGAAGGCCAAGCTATTAAGGCCAAGCTATTGAGATACTGAGGCCGAGGTACTGAACCATTAAGGCCAAGCTATTGACGGCAAGTTGTTCTCCTCATGCCTTTTGGCTTGGTCTCTCTGAGGTATTGAAGCAGAGCCACTGAGGTCGAGGTGCCGAGGCCGAGCTACCTAGGTAGAGGTACTGAACCATTGAGGCTGAGTTACTGTGGTCAAGTTGTCCTCATGCCTTTGGGCTTGGTCACCCTGAACTACTAAGGCCGAGGTACAGAGACCAAGCTACTGAAGCCTAGCCGAAGTACTGAACTATCAAGGCCGAGTTACTGAAGCTAAGTTGTCCTCCTCATACCATTTGGCTGGGCCATTTCGAGGTACTAAGGCGGAACCACTGAGGCTGAGGTGCCAAATCCGAGGTACTGAACCATTGAGGCCAAGCTATTGAGGCCGAGTTGTCCCCCCCCCCCATGCCTTTTGCCTTGGTCATGCTGAGGTGTTGAGGCTGAGCTACCGAGGCCGAGCCGAAGTGCTGAACTATCGAAGTCGAGTTGTCATCCTCATACCATTTGGCTCGATCATTCCGAGGTACTGAAGTGGAATCACTGAGGCCGAGGTGCAAGGCCAAGATACCGAGGCCGAGGTATTGAACCAACGAGGCTGAGCTACTGAGGCCAAGCTATCGAAGCGGAGGCAAAGTGCTGAACTATTGAGGCCGAGTTACTGAGGCCGAGGGTCACCCATCTGTCTCAGCTCGTTTGAGGTTTCAAGCTTGAAACTTAACTTGAATCTACCCCTTTGGCCTGCCTCTAACTTTTCGAGGGGAACAGCCTGAGCAGCCAGGGTCTGGCGAGATTACTCGATCTGTTTCAGGTAGTAAGCTTAAAACTTAACTTGAATCTTCCCCATTGGGCCATCCTATTCGGTCTTGTTGAGGTGAATAGATCGATTCATATTTTACATTGGTTTGAAGTCTGACATACCCGCCTTAGGTCTTCATACACAGTCTTGCCGAGGAGGATAGGTCGATTCATTTTTGACATATAATTAAAGTCCGACATACCCGCCTCGGGCCATCTTGCTTGGTTTTGCCGAGGGCGATGGGTCGACTAATTTTCGACATATGTTTGAAGTTCGATATACTCATCCTGGGCCGTCCTACACAGTCTTGTTGAGGTGGACAGGTGGATTCATTTTTACGTATGATTGAAGTCCGATATACCTACCTCAGGCCGTCCTGCTCAATTTTGCCAAGGGGGATGGGTCAATTCATTTTCGACGTATGATTGAAATCTAATATACCCGCCTCAGGCCATCTTGCTCAATCTTGCCGAGGAGGACGGATCGATTCATTTTCGATGTATGATTGAAGTCCAATATACCCGCCTCAAGCCATCCTGCTCGGTCTTACCCAAGAGGGAGGGTCTATTCTTTTTCGATGTATGTAACCTTCTTCATGGTTCTTCCTCGCCTTCTTCCACTCTATCCCTCTCCAGCTCCTTGTAGAGAACAATGGGCTTTCTTTTCTCAGAGGGTCCGACTTCTTCCCTACTATGCTGGAAGGCCTCGCTTGCAGGCGGCGTACATTTCGCATCTAATCTAGAGATCATTAAGGTCCATT